>JAXDDX010000002.1:10357500-10630000 GCA_034670405.1 Hoplostethus atlanticus | reverse complement strand
TGTGCCCCACTTTGGTGTCTTGTTAGGGCTAATGGGCCCACCCACAATCAGGAAACACGCACCCACACACACACACACCCACACACACACCCACACTACATGAACATACACGTATTATGAGGTGTTTGTAGAAAGCTTACAAAACGCATATTATTTAGTAGAAGTTTTAATAAAAGTTACACACAAGCAGTTCCTCCCAACTGATCCATCATGTTTTTTTTCTCCACAACTTCTTAAAAAAGTGATGTTAAGGTTAGTTCAAAGATCAGGATGAGAAAAGCATGAAAAACACTGTTTGTCAGTGTTAGGATTATGATTTCTGTCACGCTTGGACATTTGACTGTTTGAACAACAAGTTTGTCCTTGGAACACTTTTGGTTGTGGAAAAGCAATTTCACTGATGTGGGGTTTAAATTTGGCACCACTGGTGTCACATGCATTATTGCTAACCATCCGACCATCCCCTCTAAAGTGCTTTGAGCTATCAGATTGTGGACTGGCTTTTCATAGAAGGTTTACAAAACAGGAGTTGCTTCTTATTTTTCTTCGGTGTCATGCATCTATTGATGTGTGTTCAGGTATAAAGTAAAGAAAATCGCATCAGCAAGTTGTCACGCTATCTCACAGTCTGCTTGGGACTTTGGTCTGCTTTTCATGAAGCTGTAATTCCCCCAGGAGTCTTTAACACAGACACACACACACACACACACACACACGCACACACACAGTCCTACTGAGCACTTAATGCGTCAACAGTGTTTTCAGCCGTTCCCTCAGTCACTGAGTCGCTTTGTTCTCAACACGGAAAATCTCCTTTTAACTACCGCAAGTGTGAAAGTGCACACACATACACACACACACACACACACACACACTGAACACTTTCTAATGCTATACAGCTACTGCTCCAGCTGCTGCTTCAGCGGATGATTAGGCAGCAGCAGGGCATAAATAATAAGGTTGCAAAGAAAAATTATGATACATACCTCTTGCACAAAGACACGTATGTATATTAACACAGGAGGTTTCAATTTAACTGATAGAGGCTCACAAACCAAAAGGTCTGAACCACATGAGGCACCAAAGTTTTGGAATTTTTTATCAGCTTTAACAGCCATCTGATATCAAAGCTGTGTGTGTATGTGTGTTGCAGTGTGTCTCTGTGCTCATATGTGTGTGTGTGTGTGTGTGTGTGAGAGAGTGTGTGTGTGCGTGCATGTGTGTGTGTATGTGTGTATGATAGAGAGAGAGAGCTCTCTCTAATATCTAAACTGAACAATGCAGTATTAACCATAATCTGGACTCAAGGCAGGGTTGCAGGCAGTCAGCCATATCATATTACGTGTATGTGTGTGTATGTGTGAGTCTGTACATGCATGCATCTGCACAACATTCCCCCAGGTAGGCCCACAATGCGACAAGAGTTTTGGGTGTGAGCATGTGTTTGCTTAGTATAAAGTTGTGCAGCGTGATGTGATCTGGTTCTCATTAAATAGCTGTGGTTTTATGTGTCACAAGGGTATATTTGAGCTAGAGTATTGTCTCAGTGGTGACTCAGTGACTCAGTGGGCTCCTTAACCAGCCTGCCACAATAAATGGGTGACATGCGACGAAGGTGTTATATATATATATATATATATATATATATATACAGTTTTGATCCCAGCTTTGGCTCTAATGAAGGTTGTAGTTATTGCTAATTCTAAATATTCAAAATCTGTACATATGTCCTTTTCTATTTCCATTTCCATATTTGACATAGTGGCAGTTTAAACGGTGATGTGGCCCACCACTGCTACATATATAGATTAAAGGGTAGTGTGTTGAAATAAACACACACACACACACACGCACACACACATACATACACAGAGCTAGTGCACAGATTTTGCTTTGTCACTTTGACTCTCACAACCTGAAGTGATCCAGTCGGTTATCTGGAATACAAAGTCTTCTTTCAGAGAAGATGCCCGAGATGTGTGCGTGTGTGTGTTAATTTGATTATTACAGTAAGTAACTAAACTGTGACAGCCAAAGTACCAAGTAATCAATAACTGATCAGTAACAGCAGAAATACCAAAACACTTTTGTGTTGTTGTAATGTCATGCTGATTGTAATGTCATGCTAATAACACGACATGAATATCACTGCCAGTGATAATCACAGTTTTTTCACTTCCAGTAGTCCTCTACTGTAGTGTATCATTTTTCCATGAACGTGATGACACGTTGTTATACTGCTATGAAATGGGGGGGTGGGGCACTCAGTCAAGACTCCAGGCCAGTATGAGTCTGAATCAAATCTTTGATTTTGTTGGGCCCGGTCTAGTCAGGCTTGTGTAATGTGAACTGTCCAAGACTAAATTTTGACAGCAGTCCTGGCAACAGCTAATGGGAGTTTAGCTCGAGGGGGGAGAAAAACAGAATAAATCAGAAAAGAAGTACCCTTTTAACCCCTTTCTCCACTCTTGATAAGTTTCTATACTAACCTAAGCAGTCAACTTAGAGAGCATGGCAGGTCTGGCAGATCACTCCAAAGAGCTACAGTAAATGTGTCGTTCATTATTGACAGTGAGACATTGCAAGCAACTGATTGTTGGCTGCATTGCTGTATGTTATTGGCTTGCTCTATTGTAATGGCACAGTGCTGTGTGTGTCTGTATCTGCCATTTCCACTGCTGGGTGTTTAAAAGCTGTGCAGATCCTGCAGATCACAGACTTGCCTAGGACAACTTTAATAGCTGCTATCAAAGCACTCCTTGAGCCATGCACTGAACCAGGTGTTCTGGCTATTACCACTTTCACACTGGACCAGTGAACGGGAAATAGTCTGGTATTTCCATCAGGGTGTAAGGGTTGGCTGGGGTAAGTTGACCAACAAAATGACTCTGGTCAAGCGCAGTGTTAAGACCTGGGTCAAACTCTGCTCCGCTTGGTGTGAAAGTTCAGTGCTTAACCTGTGTCATGGGGCCACACCTCTTTGGCTTGTTTATCTGGCACACAAGTATGACATAAAACCCACTCTAGTCAAGAGTGGACAGAAAGAAGAAAAGAAGAAATGGACAGCTGGAAAGAGGATGAAATTAAAGAAGTTCTCTCCATTCAAGGGTAAGGAGAAATTAGCAAGCAAATAACAGATGCAATGAGGTATTTGGTAATTTACAGCAAGGTAACCAAATTACTCCTGCACAGAAGTACACAGAATTTGTTTTTGATGACATTACAAGGTGACAGCCCAAATAGGAATGACAATTCAGGAAGGACACATACATGAAGGTGTGAATGGTAGTGACATTGGCTCGGCGTGAATTACATCCTACAAGGGATGAACCTGGATCAGCATTCCATAATATTCCTGTGTTGTGTGTGTGAAACAGGGATGAAAGCCTCACTCCACCTACTAACCATTCCCCCTGGCTGTTACTGTAAATACGAATGTGCTGTCAGTTAACTGCCGTGGTTAAATAAGGGTTAAAATGTGGACTGCGGTTTTCCATTCAAAACCACAAAGCTGCTGAAATCTCTCCCTCATCTCTTTTCTTCCCTCTCTTCTCTTCTCCTCGTCCCTCTCTCTTTCCTCCACATTAAAGAGTAGACTAAGCCCAACATGCTGCTAATTCAGAAAAGGTTTGTCTACTCCTTTCAAGTCTTACAGCTCAATATCCTGTTTGAGCAAGAAGGGGAAGGGGAGAGAGAGAGAGAGAGAGAGAGAGAGAGAGAGTGTGTGTGTGTGTGTGTGTGTGTGTGTGTGTGTGTGTGAAGAAAAATATGTCAGTGTTCCGTGTCTCACCTCAGTCTGTATTTGCGTTTGGGTGCGTGTGTGTGTTCATCAATACAAGTGTGTGTTGCTACATTTCATGTTTGTTACATCATTCGATCAATTTCACTCTCCTCACCCCCTTCCCCCTGGCTTCATCACGTGACCTACTAAAAGCCTTATGATTGGGCCACATGCACTGACCTTGTTAAAGCTACCTTGGTTCTGTAATGGCTTTCTGTGCTTGCCAAGGCTGCTCTAATGCCCATTACAGCATTAACACCTGAGATCCCAATAGATACAAGGGATAGCCATTACACATAGCCTGAATGCTAAACTGTTCTAATGGACTTAGCATGGATCTGTGGAGTTTGCCAACCAAATGACCCAGAGGGTAAAGTGGATAGAAAGGTTCATAAACGGTCAAAGAAAAGAGCTGTGGCCATAAGCTTATGTCATTGTGAGTGGTGTGATAAAGTAGACACAACCTCAGCCTATGCCTGTCCTCTGGGACACTGGTTTCATAGTGTGTTCCCATAAGAACAGGCTTTAATCAAATCAAATCACATTTTATTTGTATAGCCCTTAGTCACCGTTACAGTCTCAAAGGGCTTAATTTAGCTTAGCTTTAACTTAAGATATTGCAGTGTTAAAGGAAAATCCACCCTCAGATACCGTGACACTGTTATATATCATCAATCTGTGATGCTTGTTGCCTTGTGTTGTAATTTATGTTTTTGGTGTACCAACTTTCCCTCCACCTGCTTCGTCTACTTCTACTTTAATTCCTACATTTCTTTTTGACAACTCCAACGGGTGTGAACTTATTCACTGTGGATTTTATGTGCAGGTGGTGAGAGCAATAGCGATAGCATATAGAGAGCAAGAGAGTGAGAGTTTTGTCAAGAAGGAGAGTCACACCCCATACTCAAAATGCAACATTTCATGTGGCTGCATTGCATTATTGACTATTGAGGCTACTCTCAGTGGACAAATTGGTATCTCTTCCTCTTGCGAGAGAGGTAGCAGCCAGCCCAAGTGACAGCCACGACAACCCAGATGCTCCCTGCCTCCTCGTCACGTCCTGCGGAGCCCACGAAGAGATCGAGGCGCCCCAGTTTCAGGTACGAGTGGGAGAGAAAGACGCGGTCACTCTATTGTAAGGTGAGCCGACCGTTGAATCTCGCGCCCCCACCCAGACTGTGTGGCCCTGACCGGGGACCAGGTGGAGTCGGACAGCTCCGAGAATGAGGACACACGTTCCAAAATACCTCCGCCACAAATTGAAAGGCTTGGTCTGCCAGATAAGCAATAAGTTGATTAGTTGATAAGTGTGTGCATGGATGTGTTTGTATGGGAGAGTGAAACTCATCTTTATCTGTGTGCTCAATGGGCCTCATTCACAAAACGTGCGTATGGTCAGATTTGATCGTATAACGTTAGTACGAACATTTCTACGAACATAGTCGGATTCCTTTTACGGTGTTGAACAGCGTTTACCTGCAAATCAGCTTCAACAGGCACGTGTATCCAATTTACGAACGATTGGCATTCATCAAATATACACCTGTTCTACGAACAAATCGAGGTTTCCCGCACGTTTCACGAATCTCACGTTGGTATTTTCGTATGCATACAGTTACAACAAATTTACGAATCATTTACGAAAACATTCATGAATGAGGCCCATTGTGTGCAAGAGCTCAGTTGTGGTTTAACAGTGTTACTGCTTACTTAAAGGGTCACGAGAGTCTCAGTGTCTAAGCCTCCTGGATTAATATGACAGCTGAGGCGAGTCCACACACACACACACACACACACACACACACACACACACACATCCTGTATTCCCATGTGCACACAAATCATTGTCATACAAAAACATACAAATGAACATCAAAGTATCTTACACAAATGCACATGTACGTACTGGTTACACAACTGCACACACGCGCGCACACACACACACACACACACACACACACACACACACAAAAACACACACACCCTTCTGTTTGCATTCCCATGACCATAACAAGCCTTTGATTATCACTTGTGTAGGGTATTTCCCCCCCTGTTTGCATGGCTGTTAAACAAACTGGGTGTTGGTGTATCCAGAGAGACATCTTTGTTCCTTTTTCACACAAAGGGTCAGCCATGAATAGCTCACATCCCCTGATAATCGCCTGATAACGCCCTGTAAGAAAACACACACCTGACGACCATGAATACACTCCTAACACCCTTGTAACGTAAAAACAGACACACGCACACACACACGCACATATACACACACAGGGCACACCAAGTAAGTTTCAAATTTATAGATATTACTGAGGTTCAACAGAGTTTCAATATAAAAGAAACATAAAAAACCCATATGCGCACATGTGCATACACAGGGCCACACACACACAAAGAAAACAACAAAGAGAATGCATTTTAGGAGGCAATGTTGTCTCCAATACAGAAGCTTCAGAAGTCGATCAACTTTATCATTCATTCTACACTAGATATAAAAGACTTCATGTTTTTGTGGCTGAGTGAGTTGGCAGCTACAATTCTGCTTTCTGTTTCATCCTTGTTAAAGTGAGGAGGAAAACTAGAGGAGAGAGCTTCAAAAAGAATAGACAGATCAAACAGATAGATCAAAAAGACAGATCAAAATACCCTATAGTATAAAGTTTGACTCTCTCTTTCTCCTTTAGACTTCAATCGTTCCTAGCCGCTGTAAAATCTTGAGATACTATATGGAATAAGATTAAGTCTGTGTGATACATTGAGGCTAGACTGGTAAGACCCTGCAAAGCAGTCAAATAACTATTAGACAAAAGGAGAGCCTTGCCTCTTGAGTAGTAGTTTAATGTCAAACTTCGCTGAAATTATATATTGAAATACATATTAATAATTATATCAAAAGTGGACATCACATAAAACGGCCTATTTCAAATGATACATTTCAAATATAGCATGTCTAAAATGAGTGACATCCCTGATTCACCATTTTGTTATGGCAGCACATTTACACTACCATTACAAATTGAGATCCTTGCCCATTTCACTGTTAGCTAGCATGACATACAGTAGATATCATTGGAAACCTTGGAATCTCTAGCCTGATATTCAGACAGAATGGCCATTTTGTTTGTTTCACGCTTCATTATTCAGTCTGATAGTTCATCCAGTTAGACAGAGATAAAAGAGTGGTGTTGCCAAGCACCCAGTCCTCTGGGATTGGTTTATCCCACAACCAATCACAAAATAAATGACATCTTCTGTACATCTAATGTCATTGACAAGTGACACTGACTGATTTCAACTAACTAGCTAACTAACTGAAAAGCCATCGCTATAGCAACGTGCACATCAAATTGCATCCCTGTTACACCAAACTTGGCAGCTTCTTTTATTTGATCCTCTATCATTCGGATTCGTTCGACAAAGCAGTGACGCTTTTGACGTGTTGTCGTCATTGTGTTTTGCTTGGAAGGCGCGCTCATGGTAAAATTCTGTCTCGTAACGGACTCTCATTGGCTTGAATAGCATCCTGAAATCACCAATGAGGGAAGCAGATCCAGACCATAAATTGCGAATTAGCTCCTGAGGTCGACGTCATCCCCACCCGGTTCTGGTTCACTCCTGTCTATTCCAGTACATTGCAGATTACTTGATATAAACAAACTACGAACAGTACCATTCCCATTTTAAAAGATCTTATAGACCGAAATGATATTCATCCCTCGGCCTGATTTTGGTGGAATTCAATCAATAGAAATTATTATTAAATGTATTTACATTTACCACACTACACTACCCAGCATCAGCTCAATACGAACAAGGCACACAACTTCCAAATACGTGGAACTTTCCATGAAAAGCTAACATTTTGACATTTTGATCACTTGCTAGTAAACCTACTACCTAACGTTGCACCATGAAAATTGTATAGCTAGTGATAGTTATGGTCTTTGGCTAGTGGACACTGTCACCCACCAGAAAAAGGCCAATGTAGTGGGAAATGTAGTTTCGTAACTACACTTATTACTACACAATCTTGTACTCAAGCCTTTGCTTCTGTAACTGTAGGTGCCACAAGATGATTTTCAACACAATCTATTGGTTCAGTTGATATAAGATGTGCCCCCCCCCACCCCCCCCCACCCCCATGTCTATGGAATATTGTGCTAGCCACCTAGCCGCTAGTAAACCAGTGGGTGGTCTTGGTTAACTTCCACTTTGGCTCCCTATTGAATCTCTCCTTTAAAATCGAGCACTGTAGATGTGTGTGCTAATCGCTATATAATGCCTAGGTGCAGTTGCATGCTATCATTGTATCTGATTCTGATTCAGTCAATGGACTATGCAGCAAATAAGAATCACGATGAAGTGATTTGATATGTTTTATCCACTGTGGAATCAACCATAAGCCATGCCTTCCCCTTACAACTACTTGAAAAGTGCAGGATGATGTGTGTATGTGTGTGTATCCTACGTGTGTGTCTGTGTGTTTGTATCTTGATTACCCAGCTTTTTGCTCAACCATCTGCTGTAGATCATGGATTTGACTGCTGCTACGCATGTTAGAAAACACAGAGTAACCGCCAAAACCCATCTACACAATCCACACATACTCTTTATATGCTCCTGGCAGTATCTACTCCTGGCTTGACTTGCTGTTCGTGTAATTAGAAACAAGGACATCCTGGTGGATCTGAGCCAACTTTTGCTCTTGTCACATGTCACTACCAACGGTCCTACCTGACTTGACTATATGATATCCCGAAAAACAGGAAAGCCAAATTTTAAAGAACAGAGCAGAAGAAAGTCAACCAGAACAGATCAGTCAAGAACAGAGCGGAGCAGGATAGAGCAATATATAAAAGAACAGAGCAGGATAAAACAGAAGAAAACAGAGTTGAGCCGAGCAGGCCTGTCTGACAGACTTGAAGTCCATCTGGACCTGATCTTCTCTGCAGCTCCACAGCTCTGCTCCACACGCTGCCTTTGATATGACTCCGCTCACAGCTGGACTTGATAAAACCTGAGGTTTAGTGGTGAAGAGGTCTGTGTGTGCGCGTGTGTTTGTGTGTATGTGTGTGCATGTTTATGTGTATTTGCTCGTTTTTGTGTGTGTGTGTTAGCGTCACACTGTGCCATTTCCACATTGTCTAGTTGCACCCCCCCACACACACATGCTCATATGTTTTCCATTTAGGTTTTAATTTCCCTCCTTCTCCCCTTTTCCTTTCGTCTGTTTAAATGGTCGGCAAGATGCCTGTAAAAGCCCTGATCTGTTAACATGATAGGCTGCCTGGTGCTAGGCTGTTTAATGCACAGTCATAAATTATACAAGAACTTGGCAAACTCAGAATGGTTGCCATACTGATGCCTCAAATTGTAAATGCCACAAGCCTGTTTCACACTACATGTACCTTTGACTAACTTTACTCTAAAACCTTTTCAGCTCTTAGCCCTCAGCAGGTTAGTCCCGCTGATACATTTCAAAGAGGACTACTCTTAACTTTACTCTGAACTCCTTGGCTTTTTAGCTTTAACAACAGAATTCGGGGCTAAATTAGGATCAACATCTTCAAGGATAAATTAAAGAACTTTTGTCTACATCTTGTTTGCATTTCCTCCAATCATTTTGCAATGCATGCCGTACGTAATTACATTTATTAACATTGTTGTTTTTAAAATACAAACTTTACGGTGGCAAACCTAGCGTGAAATTAACTGCTGCCAAATAAGAAGAACTGGATGTGATAATAAAGTTTGTAAAGTGGCATGTTATTTTGAGGGATTATTTCCTGACAGAGACTTCCGTTTCTTTGTGCAGATGTCAGGTGATAGGCAGTAAGCAAAGCGTAACGTAACGCATGCACCGATATGAAAACACTGAACTCCGGCACAGTGAAATAAAGATAAAACAGAGAAACTTTGACAAAACCAAATTATGGCTTTGTGTTTACTGTGATGGATTATCTATCTTGGGCGATTTTCAAGTCTGTGAAAATTGTTTTTCATCCTGTATAAAAACTACCAACTACACTGACTGTGTGCAGACATCAGCAGGAATAATGCGAAGGAGAGGGGCAAATGGCACAAAAAGATATTAGCCTTTAACCTAGGGGCCAAGGATAATAATGCGTAGTGTGAAAAGCACTTAAATAAAGCCACAATGCAAGAATGAAGGGGCTCATTCACGATGGCTTTGTATTCATGCATATCTTCTATTGTGTCTTGGCTTGTAAGGAGCTGAGAGGACCTAAACCGTGCCATAAAATTGCATCTCAGACCAAACCAATATCCATCTGCTTTCAATACACTTTGCATCCACTGTTTACTTAGGTGTTTCCTTTTTCCTATTTTGACAGGTTACCGGTAATACATGTATTTATAGTGTTTACATGAATAAATAGATAATTCCAGAGCTTTGAGTAAAAATCCAACCGAAATCCATGTTCACATATGTTATTTCTATCATCCACGACAGTTCAGTTTTCTTCAGTGATCACAACATCCCTCCCACGGCTTGAAACCAGAGCGTGGGATGTGGATGATGTCATCTAAAGACCGATCCTGGAGCGGTTCCACTGAGTATTGGAGACTTGTCAGTATTGTGGATAAGTGACAGCAGTACCCAGGGTGATTTACTGAGGATATGGGTAGGTTTCTGTAGATGTGGCTCATAGCTATTAGCAGTACATTCAAATAAAGCTCATTTGGATGTAGAAGCTCGATCAAGCTTGTTATGAGAATCAGTCTCCGGCTCCAAGTTTTGCCACTCTCGCTGACACCACAGATTACTGCCTTTGTCCTGTTTTATAACTATAAAGAAGTTTGTTCCTGAGTCACTTCAATTATCACTGCAGAATCAGACCACTTAAGAAATCACTGTTCCTACATGGAATCTTTCAGCCAACAGATAATCCAGCCTTGCCAATGGAGAAATTGAAACTTTGAAGGCTTCGGAGCTTCAGGGCTACAACTCCCCTGCTCCCCCTTCTTCTCCCCTCCTGAAGAAACTCGTCTCAAGTTGGGCACAAAAGGCCTGGATTTGGCACAAAGGACCTGAAATCTTCCAAATAGGAAACCAGGCCACCGCTCCCCCCCCCTAACCCAAATACAGAGGAACTGACAGACAGGC
Organism: Hoplostethus atlanticus; assembly: GCA_034670405.1. Lineage (NCBI taxonomy): Eukaryota > Metazoa > Chordata > Actinopteri > Trachichthyiformes > Trachichthyidae > Hoplostethus > Hoplostethus atlanticus. Next base: position 10,619,093 of record JAXDDX010000002.1, on the reverse strand, counting down.
AGGGCCGATGGTATTCAAATTATGCCCTTGGTTGTCCATTAAAAACAGAAGAGTCAAAACAAAACACAAAGACTCCATGGGACAGCTCAGCCAGAACCCTCACGCAAATCATCTGCTGTTGACACACACACAACCTCATGACCATGAATACACTCTTAACACCCTCTCCTTACACACATACACACACACACACACACACACACACACACTAACCAAATGTGCGTATACATACATGCAAATGGCACACAACCAAACAAAACACATACGTTTGCACATAAACTCACACACACACACACACACACCACACTAACGCTCTTCTTGGGGCAAGTGGGACGAGAGTGGGATCACTCCATTTGTCCTCCCACACAAAGCTACTTGTTCAATCATTATCTGGGAGAGCCTCTTCTCTCCTCTACCGCCAAGATGACCTGGTCACAGCTAAAATAGACACTTCTCCTCTGTGCCCCCGCCCCCCCCCCCCCCCCTCTCTCTTTCCCTGTCTCTCTCTCATCCTCTGGCCCCCCTCTTTAAAAACAAAGCTCAGCCATTTGTTTTAGCCACTAAAATCAGAAAGAAATGGGACATTTGCAAACCAAATGAGGCTTATATGGCAGGTTTTTGTATCCCATCCAAAGCAGAGGCTAATTGTGTGCTTCTCCACTTTAAACAAATGACTGGGGCGAGAGAGAGAGGGGAGGGGGGAGGGGGGATGCTGAAATGGATCAGGGGTTAGGCTATTTGTTAAGGAAATCAGAGGGCCAGTGAGATCATGTGCAATTACCTATCTGCCTGGTGTCTGTCCCTTTCAGAGCACCATGGGAGAACACAGGATATCTTTGTGAACATCGGGTTCAGCAACACAGAAGATCTGGAATCGTCCTCATAAGATTCTTGACACATGTGCTTTCATAACACAAACACTGACACACACACTGTATAGATCAGGACCGCTCGGCACGCTTCCCTCGAGTACTCACCCCGGCTATGTAAGCCAGTAATGGTTACCTAGAAGTCTTAATCCACTAATCTTAATCGTATTCTACTTGCTGCTCAGGCCCATAGTCTCAGCTAGCAAAATGTGCTGCCAACTTGACCTCAAGGAGAGGCCTTCACAACAGTCTCAGCCACGTAACGTTGGCCCCAGGAAGACCTTGTGACTGTAAATATTGTGTAAATATTGTGTTGTTCTTTTATTGTAAATACTGTGTACTGTTGCCCTTTGCACATTCCCGTTGAGCATTGCCACTTTTTCATTTCACTGCACACCCCGTGTGTGTATGTGACAAATAAAGTTCTTGAATCTTGAATCTTGAATCTTGACTCCGATTTTGGTATTTTGCTTTTTCTGTTCCTTGAATTGAAGGTTCTTTATATATCTGTTGGTATTTTATATGCTGAGTAGGCTGTATGACCCTTGGGCCCATGAAACCCACATAAAATGTATTGTATAAACCCAAAAATGCATGGCATGTTAATCTGAAAATAAGGGCATTTTGAGTTATTTTTTTAAGGAGCAGGTTTCTGCAGGACACTGACAATGAGTGACACCCAATAGTCTTCAAGAAGCCCACTATGGCAGACACTGCACAGAGCAAAATACTGTAGGAAGTGCAGCACAGGATCTCTCTCTGACCGTCTGACTGGTTTAGGTTACCAGTGCAGCAAATAGCTAAACATTGTGATTGGTTTACATTACAAGGCAATCTGATTGGTTCAGTTAAGGGAGGAAGGGGTGATGGAGAGGTAAGGTCAAGACAAGTGTTAGCAAACATAGAGAGAGAGACAAAATATGATCTTTCTCTCTCATACACACACGCGTGCACACACACACACACACACACACACACACACACAAAGTCATACCCACACAACCTCACTTCTTCCATGTGTACACATATACACAGATATGCATAGATGAGGTCACCCTGTCTCTCTCTTTCACTCACACACACACACACACACACACACACACACACACATAAACACTCACAGGTGCAATTCGGTGGGTGGTGCTGTTAGTCACACTGATGTGCATGTGTGTGCGTTTCTGAGAGCTGGGGAAAAGGTCACGATTGGTCACAGTCAGGAGTGTCTCATATGGACGGGATCAGTCGCCATAGAGGTCAGAGATCACAGGGTCAGGGGTTGAGCTCTATAAGCCAATCACAGGTCAGTGTGGGGCTAAGGGCTTTCCATGTGAACTGAGAGGGGCTTAGACAGGATAAGGGAACACAGTTGCTGTCAAACCGTAAGCCAGCTCCACGACCCATTTTAAGAAACACACAGCCACTTGACCATTCATAAAGTGGTAATTTTATCACATTTGTAATTAGTCAGCCGGTTAGTATTTCATTAGTTAGTTAGTTAGCTAGTTTTGGCAATTCTTAAAACACATACCAGTTATACAAAAATACATGCATGCATCATAAGGGTGACAGGTGAACGACACTGTCTTTATTCTGGTTGTAGTTATTTACTTATTTACTTAGTTATTCCTTAAACAAATGGTATTGATTAAGTCCTCTTATCCCAGGCAATTCAAATGGGGTTGAAGGGGAGTTATTCCCATCGTTAGCTCAAATTATGCATCCTTATTGTAAAAAAAAAATAGGCCTTCATCTTAGGGGACATTTTAAAGGGAACAACAATTTACCTCTTCACCTCTTCTTAGTAAATTTGGTCACTCACTGACCATGCCCACTTATATAGAATATATCAACTTTCAGCCTTACGTGCCACCTCCTGATGAGCATCAACAGCTCAGTGAGATGTTGCTACTGTGTGCTGTTAGGGTGTAGTATTCTCAGCATTAGAGGCTGTCATGCTCTTAGATAATTGCACAGTTTAGTTCTAAGTGGGAAGGCATCCTAAATTATTACCGCAAACCAGGGTTTTCCCAGAATATTTTCTTAGGGGGGAGAAGGGCCTTGGAAATAGCATTCTAGAGATTGGCACTAAGATTCACATTTGAAACCAATACTAGGCCCCAATGAAATTATTTTCAGTTGGGGTGATGGCCTCCCCAAAGCCTCCTATATCAATGATAGTGGAAACTCTAAGAAAACATTGTCTATCTCCATGGTTAACCATAGATTATAGACAAAATGTAAAGGAGAACTGAAATAAAATGCTTGTAGCCCACCCTTTTTTTCTTGAGGAGAAATGAAGCACATAAGTATTACTGAGGAAATTTGTATAGTGTATATTGCAGTGGAGAGAGAGAGAGAGAGAGAGAGGGGGGGAGAGAGGGAGAGAGAGAGAGAGAGAGAGAGAGAGAGAGAGAAATTTGAGTTGATTTGCCATGGCACTTGTTAGGAAGGTTCACAGCAGCTACCAAGTACGCCAGAATGTGTGTGTGTGTGAGAGAGAGAGAGAGAGAGAGAGAGAGAGAGAGAGAGAGAGAGAGAGAGAGAGAGAGAGAGAGAGAGAGAGAGAGAGAGAGAGAGAGAGAGAGAGAGAGAGAGAGAGAGAGAGTATGTTTATCTTTGTGTGTGTGTGCGCGCGCGCGTCTTTAACCTTGTTCCAGCTGAGCACCACGTTACTTTGATTGACATTTGAGATTTGCCATAAACGACCGCACTGCCCGCCTCCTTATGGCAGCGGTTGCGACGACTGGATTGGCTAGAATCCGCGTAGCTCAATCAGGTCAACGGGCTCGAAACCGTTTACAGGAATTTTATTGGTGAGTTGCTTGAGCTACATCATTATCCCCACGTGGAGCAGCGGGTCTGATTGGTCCGCGGCCGTTTTGTGGGCCGGTTCTCCATTTCGGTTAGCTGGGGAGCGTGAAACCGCGTGAGAAAGTTGCCATTGAGGTAAAGCGGAGCTGGACGTTAGACTGTTGCCGCCGTGGTGGGAGTTATTGTTATCAAAACTAACAACATTTTCCCTCTTTTTATGAAACCTATTTTGGACCGTGATCTGTCTCAAAATTCGTGTGTATCAGTGGGGAAGCAAATATTTCTTTTTTGCTGACTATTCAACCGCCAAGCGACCGCGGCGAGTCAAGTGGGAACTCTTCACAGCAATTAACTTGTGTGGATTTGTTTCTAATTCTTTGACTATGAACCGACCGCGTTGCGGCTGTTTGTATGTCTGCGTTTGGGTCTGGTGACTTGGGTTTTTCTTGTTTGTTTGTTTTGTCGTCGCTCTCTTCGGAATACATCGGATCCTTTACAAAACACAAACACTGGAGTGATTGAGGTTGCTCCCGTCTTTCCTTCTCACCTGGTTCATACCTCCCCCCTCTGCCTCCAGCTAATGACCCGTTTCCAGTGTTTTTCCGGTTGATTTACGGCCGTACGCTCGCTGGAGCGAGCAGCGCGAGCAAGTGAAAGAAACGGAGAGAGGAGCAGGGATTCACATTAATCGGTTGGTGAACTCCGAGGGAGCGGCGGGGCGGTCGGTTGTGTTTGAAAATAACGACCGTTGGTCTCACAACAGCGACCAAATAACGGCGGATGGATTCGTCTCCGTGATTTAGAGCATCCACCAGTCCCCCGGTCCCCTATTTCGATCCCGTGAGAGGGGGCTTTAAGCAAGTAACGGGCGCATCCTATCGGAGATAATGTTTCCCCAGGGGCGACACCCGGTAAGACTCTTTACCTTTACTGATGTTCACCTGGTCGTAGCCGGTCAGTTGTCGGTATGGCGGCTGTCTACGGTCCGGGCGAAGCCTCTTTGTTTGACCGGCGGTTTTTGTTTTAGTTGTAACTGCCTTCAGTCCAGTTACATGCTCACATCACGCGCTCCTGATAATTGGAATCAGCAAGTGCTGTTAGCAGAGAGTGGGACTGATGTTATTTGCCCGCCTTGTTTGTTTAATAATGCCTAATAATTAAAAGTTGCTGACATTGCATGTTAGCCTGGAGTCTCTGAGAAGAGTAGATGCATTGCAGGAAACATAATAAGGCAGTATGACGTTGATGTTGCTAATCCTGTGTCTGTGTCAGGCACCCCACCAGGCCCCAGGACAGCCCTTCAAGTTCACCATCCCAGAGTCACTGGACCGCATCAAGGAGGAGTTCCAGTTTCTGCAGGCACAGTACCACAGGTGGATAACACACACATGCAACCTTCTGCTATGTGGGCACCATGATTGTAAATCTCCTCATTGTCATTTACCCCCTAATCCTTACCCTAACCATAATCATTCCCGTGCCATAACTCATAAAACCCCAACTCTAGCCCCAAATGAAACCTGGATTAGGTGCACACACAAAAGCACACACTTAACAGACCCAGACGCTGCGGTAGGTCTTAGTCGTGGTGATGGGTTAGAGCCAGAGGGTGGCGTGTGGGCTCAGAGTTTCATAAATCACTCTATTTTCCCTGTGTGTGTGGTTGTGTGTATAGGGAAAAGGAGTTCCTCTGTGTGTGTGTGTGTGTGTGTGTGTGGTTTTCCTTATTTGTGGAGTGTGTCTGCTGTGGGGGGCAACAGGTGAAATTTCCTGACCTACTGTGACAAGACTGTTTTGTTTCTGTTCCACATCCTGACTCAGATACACACACAGCTTAGCCTGTCATTTTAGTCACGATGCTCAGCCTTGTCTTGGGAACACGAGGTGGATTCCTCATGCTCCACAGGGTTAAACCAAACAAACAGTACAGCCAGCAGAGAAGTAGTTATCATGAGTAGATGGGAAGAATCGTCTCCCTTTCACTTTGATTTGCTTGTGAGCAAGTTTGATATGGTGCCCTATTTTGTTTGGGTTTGTCTTTTGTTTTGGGGGGGGTGATAGGGTAATGTACCCACTTTAGTACAATTTGTATACATTGTTAATTGTCTGAAATTGAAAACAGTTGTAGCTGCAACAAATTACTTGTTCAACATCTCCACTGTTTCTCCTGAGCTTGTGTGTTGTCTATGGACACAGACTGTTATATTTTAAGGTTTTGTCTCCAAACCATCACATATATATTCAAGGAAAATATGGCAGCTTATATTCATTGATCAGTAGTGATACTCTTTTGACAAACCTAGGTGAAGAGAGCTATAATGAGTTCACTATTCTATAATGATTTTCATTGCACTGATATTTTTTTAAGAGTCACACATTTATGGAAAGAAATATTGAAATATGGTCTAAAAGTAAATTTTCTTCTTCGATTTGTTGTGTTTTCAGACTAAAAGAACTACAAGTCAGTGTTTACTTTTGAACCTAAATGCAGGCATGCTTCTCTTGACAGTCTTGACATCCTATATATGACAGTATGCACTAATGATCTTAGGTCCAAGGACAAGACTGAAATTGCTCAATTTGGGCTGCAAAGATTAAGTTTCTCTAAAAACATATTCTTTATTGTTGTGTTGTTTTTCAGTCTCAAGCTGGAGTGTGAGAAGCTGGCCAGTGAAAAGACTGAGATGCAGAGACACTATGTCATGGTGAGATCTAAGTCACACTCAGAATTAATTTAACTCAACATCAGACATCTGGGCGCAAGGGGGGCCTAGTGGGGGTTCAAGCCCTGTGTTGGTAAGCGTCCGCCCTGCTGAAGTGTCCTTGAGGAAGATGACAAACTAAATGGAGCAAGCAGGAAATGCCCTTCGACTCATCAAAATTACCTATCGACATTGCATTGCACAGGCTGTAACAGAAACCAGGCAATGTAGCATGGGTTGTGGATTGGTGGTGACATTCCTGCACAGGTTTAATATTGAAATAAAAAGCACTGTGCTATTGTTTGAGTGTAGAAATAGACTTGTGTGTCATGGCTTTTAGATATATTCTCTCAAATCTAACCATCCAAACTTCTGTTTGTTCTCCTCAGTACTATGAGATGTCTTATGGCCTCAACATCGAAATGCACAAACAGGTATGGATGGCCATCTGTCTGACTCTCTCTTTCATGGCATGGTTTTTATGTATTTGTGTGTTTGTTGATGTGTCCTTGTGTGTGCGTGTGTAAATGCATTTGTGCGTTCATCCCTTAGTGTGTGTGTTTTCACTGTATGCTTGTGTGTGCATATGGGTTTGCGTGTGTCTCTGGCCATTTGTGTGTATGTGTTTGTGTGTTTATCCGTGATCGATGGGCCTCTGTCTCCATTTCCCCGGTTAGGGCTGGCCGGCTGAGCCTAGAGGCAGGATGAATGGCTCTGTAGATTGATTGGTGCTGTCTAGGGGAGCGGCCTGCTTTATTACATTAGAGGGGCAGGGCCGGGGAGGGCAGTGGAATCGATCACAGTGAGGCCCTTTATCGAGGAAACTCAGACGAAGAGAGACAGGAGAGCTCCCCTTTACAGGCAGGCAGGGAGGCAGGCGCGTGCGCACACACACACACGTACATGTACACACAGTAGTCTAGCACACACACACACACACGTGTGCACAAGTACAGAAAAGCATGGACACTTAACACATAGTAATGTACACACACCCACATGCAGAAAGTCAAGGACACTTACACACAATAATGTACACACACACACAGTAAGGCAAGGACAATTACACATTGTAATATACACACACTGAAAGGCACACTCATAGTTAAGTACATACGCACACATCAATGAGGGGGCAAATGCTCTCTGTTTCTTACACACACACACACACACACACCCACACACACACACACACACGTGTTTCCCCACAGGAGAGAGGCGCAGGGCTCAGAGCGTTTACCAGTAATTACCACAGTTATCGACCGGTCAGACCAGAGGAAATTGGAGGTGGATTGGCCTGGCTGCTTCATTGAGGAGTGGGGATGCTTCTCTCTCTCTCACTCTCACACACACACACACACACACACATACACATACATACATACATACATACACACACACACACACACACACACACACACACGCTCTCGCGTTCTCCCTTTCCTATCCTTGTGTTACACTTCTATTTTTTATACCCTAAGTTCTCTCCCTTCCTTCTCTTTTCCTCACTTTGCATTTACAAATAAGGAATCCCTCCTTACTTGCATCACATCCCTTTCTTCCTTTCTCCCAACCTCTTTCTTTTTCTTTCATTTTATGACCATGTGAAGCTACTGTTCATTGTGAGGGAGATGCATCTCTGCCTATTGTCTATACACATACACGCACACACACACACACACACACACACACACACACACACACACACACACACACACACACACACACACACTCAGTAAAGCTCCAGGGGAGGTCATTAGCTGGGGGCTGCAGTTGTCAGAGCAACAAGCTTCTGTGGGCGGGGGGTACGGGAGACACAGACTAACTACCCACCTCCTGCTGAGAGGGGGGGGGGCTGTGTGTGTGTGTGTGTGTGTGTGTGTCTTCTCTGCATCCTTAATATTTGTATAATCAGTCTCTCGACTGTATGAATATTAGTATGTGGATGGTGCACTATAGCAGGGAAAAATCATTGGCAATGTAGTTGTGGTGTTGTATCGTACAGGCAGGTTGTATTGTTATATTGATGTTCGGTCAAGAAGACTAGGTTAATGCTAGGTTGATGGCTAGCATTAGATAGCCAGGGTAAAGTTGGACTGAGTCTGAGGAGAGGTGGTGGCATAGAGGGGGTTTGTTCCAGGACGCTGGAATACCCTGTTCTGCCTTCTTGAGGTGTTGTGGGCCCAACTCAACAAATTATCGGTGAAGGAAGGTGCCCACTTGATAATCCCAATGACGTGCCACGTAGTGCGACTGGCTAGAGTAGGTAGCTAGCAAATGTTGCCACCTGACAAATGACGCTGTAGATTTATGACCTGGCCTGATGTCTGCTATGGTGTTCATTTGGTGGTTTTTGTATAATTCTTATAACATCTGAGTTGGGCTTCTATGGGTGCCCTGGAGTATGGCACAAGGGATAGTAACATCTTATCCTGTGTATTGATGGTAGGGACTCCATGGAAGTAGAACCATGATCCAATTTGGGACCATAACCTAAGAACTATTCTGGGCTCTAGCTATTTTAGATTTGTTTAGTCCAAAGGATTTTAAATCATGATCTGTAATGATGTTGTTTCCTCACTTAGGGATCGCAGCTTCAGGGATTTGTGGCTTTAACCCTGTTTGTTTGCTCCTTGTTAGCTTCGTTAGCATGGATCTGCTAGTTTAGTCAGATTAGCTGAGCTGACCCCATAGTAGTTGGTAAGACTATTCTCAGACACCCTAATCAGTTCTATACAAGGCTAATTATAGGTTTCCAACCCAGACTTCTGAGAATGCTCTATGCAAATGGAAGGGCAGGTGTATTCTGGTTAAAGCTCTTTATTTAGCTCTGTGTAGGCGTGTTGTGATCTAGCTTGGGTATTACGAAGTTGAGTTACAATATGTGGAAACTAGCAAATCACGAGCTGGCCTGGGTCCCAGTGATCTACACGGCAGCCTGAAGTACTTCCTTGTTGTTGCATCGTTTTCAAATGGGCTACAGTGCTATGTGTACATCAGGCGTTGATGCATGACATCATAGCTGCTTTCACACATGCAGTGCAACCCTGAACTTAGCTAGACATTACTCGGAGGAGTTGTATGTGTGAACGCAAATGTTTGAATCAGTTGGTCTGGAAATTAAACAGACTTTACCCACCCAGCACCCTAGTATAAAATCTGTTTTATCGCTGAGTGAGCCCAAGTGTGAATGGAGCAGAAGATTCTCCGGAGTATTCTCTACGAGCGAGTGGGCGTGTTGATGACGTACAAGGCCATCTTCGTGCTGTAAACAAAACACTGCGGTCTCGGCAGCGTACTCTTTGTGTCATTTTCATGTCTCCCCCACGCTCTACCCAGGCCCCACCCCTTGCCTAAACTAACCAGAGTATTTTCTGTTGTTGTGAACGCATCCGAAACGGACATTCTCCGGTAGTGTGCTATATGTGTGGAAGGGCAACTACGGTTAAAGTGCGGACCTGATTATTGGAAAATACCTGAAGTGTATATCTGAAAGAGGCTCATGACACCATTGAGACACAGAATAACACTTTGGCATGGCAATGCAGTATAATTTACATTTTGCACAACCCATTGTAGGCACCTACCAACCGAGGCAGTTAAACACAGACTAACACATACACATCAGACTAACCAACTTCGGCAAACGAAAATTAGGCAAATACTGACCACATTCACCACAGTGGCTTAAAGGAGAAGTACAGCCATTAATGTAGCTCTCCACATTATTGGAGTTGTAGAGCAGATGTGGAGTTGTGCATTGCTAGCTCTTCACATTATTGGGTATACAGATTGAAGAGCATATGTACAGGAATGTGTCCAGATGTGCAAATGTGAATTATCAAATCAGAAACCTAAAGAATATTTTAGGTTTCATAGTTCATTATATAGTTCCTCAGAGTGTATTCTGGGAAAAGTAGTTCCGCTTACTTTTGCCTGGATCTACTTTAGATCCCTTTTAGGTTTGTTCTCAGTAAAGTCGTTTTATGTTTAGTTCTAGATTTATTCTGGAAAGACTAGTACTTGATTTGGCTTATCTAAGTATGTCATTGGCTGGGTTATTTGGGTGGATTGTTTGGTGAGCTGATAGGTGTGTGTGTGTGTGTGTGTGTGTGTGTGTGTGTGTGTGTGTGTGTGTGTGTGTGTGTGTGTGTGTGTGTGTGTGTGTGTGTGTGTGTGTGTGTGTGTGTGTGTGTGTGTGTGTGTGTGTGTGTGTGTGTATAAGAAATATTGAGTCTTGAATGACTCAATGATTTCTTCATCAGGTGTGAATTGCAGTACCTGTTGAAATAATTATTGAGTCTTTGATATTGATCAACAGCCCTATGAAACTCCCCAAGATGTATTATGGACATTTTGTGCTATGGGACAGTAAAAATCCTACTGATTGAACCTTTAAGTAAAACAGCCCTTTTTTTTTAGCTTGATGACCATGAATTGTTTTAGATTATCCACTGAGTTTTGAAAGGGTTCCATAAACTGAAGGGTCATAGTTTCTCAGCCTATAATCCTTTAGTCACAATGAAATGAAAAATTACTTTTTCACCTTGAAAGCTATTTTTCCATAATATAATTCCAAAGTCATAATATTAACTATTCAACAAATGCCCAAAACGTTACACATTTTTTATTTTCTTGTATGTTTATATCAGAATCCAATTAGTTCCTGGAAAACAGTATAATTTTAGTGGTTACTTCATGGTGTACTAGTAGGCATATATACAAAATCTCAGCCAACCATATCATATCAAACACACCTGTCAAATAAACTTTCCTTTCCCGCCCTAACAGATATCCCATTGGTTTACACCATCACTCACTTTTGAATGATCCCTGTGTTATGTCCTGTCACAAAATCCTGTTTAAACCAGAAAAAAAGGAACCAAGATGCCCTCTGAATGCCATTTCATTGTGACTTTAAGTGAACTGAAGTTAAAACATAAAAATTGGCAAACTTGTAGTTACAAAAAGACCCCTTTGAAGCTTTTTAGATCCTGTAAAATAGACTTGCGTGTGCGCTGCGTGTGTATCTATTTATGTGGTGTGTGTCTGTCTGATGAGCCATTACTACGTTTCATGGCTCCTCCAATTCCCTCTTCACCCTGGCCTTCGTATCAATTTGATTGGATGATATGTAATATGAGCTTCCTTATCTGATTTGATGCCACCGTGGGGGTATCTGGTTTCAGCCAATTGTAGCCACCTCCGGGGGTTGGGGGGCAGGCGGATATGTTGGCATGGATACTAGAAGGGGGGAGTAAATGAAGTTAGTAGCTGATGAGATTATGGTGAAGTGCTGATGGGAAGAGAGACAAGAGTAGAGAGGATGGGGGAGAGAAAAAGAAATGGAGGAGGCAAGAGGGAAACTTGATCTCATACTGACAATTAGAATGGAGAATCTCTCATCATACTGTGTGTTAGTGCTGGTGCATATGGCATATACAGGATGTGTGTGTCGAGTGTGGACTGTTAGAGAGTGTGTGTGTGTGTGTGTGTGTGTGTGTGTGTGTGTGTGTGTGTGTGTGTGTGTGTGCGTGCGCGTGCATGCGTGTGCATGTTTGTTGGCTTGCTGAGGAGGTGGCAGTTTGTAGTGTGTGCACATGTATCAACTGATTGATGTTACTGAACAGCTGTCCTATCTAAGTGACTATAATTATGGTATTAACAATTAAGTCTCTCTGTCTCTCTCAGACTGAGATTGCCAAGAGACTAAACACCATCTGTGCACAAGTCATCCCCTTCCTGTCTCAGGAGGTAAGTGTGTATTTGAGTCACAGACTGTTTGTTACAGTGTTCATTTGTATCACTCTAGTTGCCAGCCTCTCCTTTCTGCAAATTAAACCTCTATACATACGTAATTTAAAGTGCATCTGTGTGTGTTTTGTGTGTGTGTGTGTGTGTGTGTGTGTTGCAGCATCAGCAGCAGGTGGTCCAAGCCGTGGAGCGTGCCAAGCAGGTAACCATGGCAGAGCTCAATGCTGTCATCGGGGTACGTGGACTACCAGGCCTTCCACCTACAGTGTGTATTCCTCTACTTCCTCTTTACTTCAGCCATTTGTCTGTGCATGTGTGTGTGTTTATCCCTTCTAAAATCGAGTCCTCTATAACAAATACTTTTATTGGTACACGCGGTAAAAAGCAGGGATGCAGACCTTTGCCGTTATTCGCTGTTTTCATCCTGTAATAGACCACCCTAACCCTATGGAGGCATTTAAACTGGGTGACAAAATGATGGTTAAAGGCCAAAACACCACAAGTCTGCTGCTGATGTCTTTAGAGGACACAGGCACTCGCTTAATCAGGTGGAATTTAAAGATGCTTTGATTAGGATGTTGTAAATGTATCACAGTCCAATAAAACTCTATAATGACCATCAACCCTGCTGGCTCCTGGAGCAAATGGCTCCTGCTGGCTCCCCTTGTCAAGATTTTACAGAAAATTGTACCTATACTGTCTATAAGCCCAATATGAGCTATATGCCATTATTAGGCCACGCCCACATCACCAACCAAAACTTAATTATTGGTAGACTTGGGTAAACTTGTAAAGCAAGGATTGCTGTATACTTGCTACCATGTTTGTTGTCATATGGCCTTTTAAAATTGGAAATGTCTCTACACCATCACTTTTGACCAAATTCCATGAAATTTAGTGCACATGTTTGAAGTACGTTTAAGCTGCGATACCTTTATTATACAATCGCATCACCATAACAAACTGAGATATTTTAAGCTCCTTATTGTCCACATTTCCCTGTTAAGGAAATATAAATATCTGTCGACATAATAGATATCACTTGAAGCCTTGCAATCATTTCTTAAATTCAAAATTCAGCGCTGAATCAGAGCAAAGCCTGGCTCTGGTAATTATGTTTTGAGTCGGTCATGTGGACAAGTATTAACCGTTAAAAGGGTTTACATTTAAATTTTACATTCTAGGCAGGCTTAACCTGAGTGTGTTAAAATGAGTGTAAAGAATAATCTTAAACGTCTAGATCACCAAAATTATTACAATTAATAGAAATAAGGGTCATTGCCATAGTGCCCTGGTAATATCCCTGTGACCATAGAATCATGTAATAGATTAAAGTAGTATGAAAGGACAGAGATAGTGATTTAGAGGAGATATGATTCAGTGGGGGAAGTTGACTTACTTGAGGTACTTCTTGATAGAAGATGGTCGGGGGGGTGACTGCTACTCTGACTGAAGTTTAAAAGATTCAAGAAAGGGATTGCCATGGCCAGGGTGAAAAGAAGTGGGAATGTAAAAATGGGAACCCTTTCCTTGCAGTTTGGCAGTGACGCCTAGCTAAGCTGAGTCGGAGGTGGGGGTGTTGGGGGTGACTTTTAGGGTGGGATGGGAGGTTGTTAAGAATACTGAGCTTTATAGGAGCTATAGGGGCTTGACTGACGGGGAGGCAAGGCTAAGGGGGGGTTGGGTTTTAGGTGATTTGGGGAGGCTACATGGCTTTAGCTGAGAAAAGGGTTGTAGGCTGGGAGGGTAGTTTAGTGAGAGGTGAGGTGGGCTTGTTAGTTAGCGTGGTGTGTGTGTGTGTGTGTGTGTGTGTGTGTGTGTCTGAATCTGATGTGGGGAGAGGTGGATTTGGCAGTTGCTCTTTGAGTCTTAATTGCAGGATTCCAGTGTTTGTAAAAGGGGGGGTGGCAGCGTTGCCCCTACGCTCCCCTCTTCTCCTCTCCTCCCGTCTCCCACGCCAGCCTGTCATTCACCCCGTTTGTGTGAGTTAAATGAGTGTAATGAAGCATGTTGCCCCTATCTCTCCGCACATGCACATGCACGTACACACATACACACCAGCTCACACTAACACCCCATGACAAACCAGGGCTCCCCTTGCCTCCACCAATACTTCCCCTCCATTTACTCCCACCAGGGGTGTGTGTGTGTGTGTGTGAGTGTGAGTGTACTTTTGTGAGTGTTTGTGTGTGTGTGTGTACTTTTGTGAGTGTTTGTGTGTAGCAGAGCATGCATTTCTGTTATCCCCAGAAAACAGGCATGGGGTTGTATGGTTAAGTGTGGTTCTGTGTGTACATGCCTTGTTTATCAAGACTCTGTGTATGCATGTCGGTGTGATCAAGTGTGACGTGTGTGTTTGTTAGATTGTTTGGCAGGCAAGCCAACCGTGTGTGTGTGTGTGTGTGTGTGCGCGTGCGTGCGTGCGTGTACGTGTATGAGCAGGCCTGGGGCTGAAAAGTTATAGCGTCATTTTGCTGTCGTTCATCGGGGTAGGAGGCAGAGAACGAAGGATGGAGGGAAGAGAAAAGAGGCGGCGGGGGTTTGGGGGTTGGGACAGTGGGAAGGTGGGGGAGTGGGTTAGTCAATTAGGTGAGATAAAAGTCGGTTTGACCTTCAGCACTCCTCCCATCCCTGCAGAGTCGCCTCCTGTGCCCCCCTTCTCTCCTCTCTCTCTCCTTCCTCCTCCCCTCCCCGCGGCGAATCAGTGAGCTTGGATTCCCGTGGCTACTGTCTGAGGAGGCAATAATGATGTTTTGGAACACAAAGGCATTTCACGCTCAGACGAGCGCCTGATTTGGTGTGAAAGAGAGAGCAGGGCTGCCAGCCAAACACTCGCTCTCTCTCTCTCTCTCTCTTTCTCTCTCTCTCTTCCCCCCCCTCCCTCCCTCTTGTTCGCTCTCTCCCTCCCCTTCTCTCTCTGACCCTCCTCTCTCTCTACCTCTCTTCCCTCAGCCTCCTCACTTCCTCACAAGACCCAACAGTGCAGGCAGCAGCTGGGGCTCTCCTCCCTCTTCCCCCACTCCTCTGTCATTCCTCTTTTCCTCCCCCGTCTCCTCCTCCCCCTCTCCCACCACATCCTCGGGGCTCTGGGCTGTGATCCCAGCTGTCAGTATTGTTCAGTGTTTGACCCTAGAGGGGGGGGGGGGGTGTGTGTGTGTGTGTGTGTGTGTGTGTGAGAGAGAGAGAGAGGTGTGTGTGTGTGTGTGTGTGTGTGTGTGTGTGAGTGAGAGAGAGAGAGGTGTGTGTGTGTGTGAGAGAGAGAGAGAGAGAGAGAGAGAGAGATATGTGTGTGTGTGTGTGTGAGAGAGATGTGTGTGAGAGAGATGTGTGTGTGAGAGATGTGTTCACTACCTTGTAGACTACAGCAGCTTGTTGAGGTGGTGTAAAGCCAGACAGAGAAGGAACTGGCCCATCTGTTGAAAACTTCGATACTCCTTGATATCACTTTATTAATTAGACTACAGAGGGTTTTATTGATTTAGGTCATTGATGGCTTGATTTCATTGGCGGACACTTGAGTTTTCATGTCAGTAGAGGCAGCCAACTAATAAACCTCTGTCTGGCGCATGTGCTTTCAGTGTTACCCGCAGTTTGTCAGTTAACTTCAGCAGTAGGGGTGGGGTGTAAGTTGCGAAGTGTGTGTGTGTGTGTGTGTGTGTGTGTGTGTGTGTGTGTGTGTGTGTGTGTGTGTGTGTGTGTGTGTGTATAGAAATAGGCTATATCTTGGCTGCGTTTTTATTGACATTTCATTTAGAAAGCTCTATCTTATCTTGCAGTGTTGCTACTTCAGTATTAGCTGACTGTCTGTTAGGGGATCGGTTAAAGCTTTTGGTGGTACCTGCATGATCCATACAGGACATATGCGAACGCTAATGCCTGTAAGTTTTGAAAATAAAGCATAAATAAACCATAAACAGAAAATAACAGATTTTTTTTTTTTGTTAATAAAAGGTCGGTAAGTTTTATCTCTGGTTGGCACGAAGGTCCTGGCTTACTTGGCAGGCAGTGCTCAGATGTTCTACGGAAACGTGTGGAAATGACAGTAATGCCGATGTATGCCCCTAGCGACCGGGCTGACTAATAGCAATGAAATTCGAAGATGACATATTGTCAAAATACATGCGCTCAAAATCTGACTTTTATGTTTTGGCGGCACAAAAATTCGCTTTGGTGGCCACAAAAAAATGTCTATGCAGGAAAAACCCTGATTAATCAAAAATATGACTAGAAAAATCTGAATTTATAGCATATATGCAGCAGGACACCCTACTGGAAAGTATATGCAATATGAAAAGAAATGAAAGTAAATGCAATTATAATATGTGCAGCATATAACAAATGAAAATGGACAATGAAAAAATATGTGCATTTAAAGCATGTACAGTATACTGAATGTTTGCTCTCCACAAAGTCAGATCAATATGGCATCGTTATCTATTCATGTTAACATTGTATGTATTTATATTAACAGGTTTTCACAAGCCCATACATTTGTACAGAAACTTAATTGTTTTACGTCTCTCTCTCTCTCTCTCCAATCCAATACCACCCCTTATAGCAGCAGCATCTATCCCATGTCCATGGTGGTGGTGCCCCCGTGCCCCTCACCCCACATCCTGCTGGCCTCCACCCCTCTCAGCTGGGTGGTTCAGCCAGTCTCCTGGCTCTGTCGGGAGCCCTTGGTGCTGTGCCCCCACATCTGTTGGGAAAAGATGGTGGGGATAAGAAGCACCACCTGGCTGTGCTGGAACCCCACCCCGCAGGGCCTGATCACCTGAGAGGTGAGCAAACGCACCCACCAGCGCGTCTATGACTGCTGAGTACTTCCTGGAATGTGAAGGAGGAGGAGACTTTTTTTGTTGGATGGCCCAGTGAGTTTTGTTTCCCAATCGGCTTGCCTGATGAGGCAGTAAAAGCTGATTTGTAAGTCAAACAAATACAATTCACCCTTGTGCCAACATCCAAGACATCCAACTCACAATCTGCTAATTTCTTAAAGACATTGATGATTTTTTTTATGCAATGACTCTATGCTTCAAAATTATGACTCTTTCTCTTCGCTCTCTTGTTTTTTTCCTTCACTTGGTGATTTTGTTCTCTCCTCTGCGTGACTGACAACCTTATAACCTCAACCTTGTGTACGTGTTTCCAATGGGGATAGAGCGAGAACCTGGCACAGTAAGTACTTCCTGTTTGTAAGACTTCAGCCATGTCTCCTGTTTTGCCACACAAATTACTTTAATTTCTTGTCTTTCTTACCCCCCTCCTGCGATATTGAAAAGGTCATCTTAGTCCAACTAATCAGCTATCTCACGTGTAGTAGTATTTATTGATCCCATCATGGGGATAAATACTTACCACTGTAGGCCACAAGTAATACAAAAACATGACAAGACATGTAATAGTTGTAAAACATGCAATACGTAAACAGTCGCCACATATTTTTCCTACACTGCATGAAAGGCAAGACTTGCAAGTGGGATCCAAAAAAGTTCCATTCAGCTAATTTCAGATTCACATTTTGTAGATATTCTATGCAGAATATCTATATCCTATTCTTTGCTGCTGCACTGACCCAATAGCCCCTCAGGATCAATAAGTCATCTTACTATGTTACTAATGCATAAACGTACCATACCAAGGTACCTAAGTGGTTTACTGTTGCAGATTTTACCTCTGTCACAACCAAATGGCCTTTACTCACATGGTTTAGGTGTATATTTTGACTTTCTATGACAGTAATGTATGTGTGTTTGTTTTTGTGTGTGTATGAGGAGCTCTAGGGTAGAGGTTTAGCCTGACTGTTGTTTTGTTCTGCCCTAGATCTGCTCTGAACTGTTAGGCTTCCTTTCTCCTCCAAATGAGCCTTTTAGCATGGACACACACACACACACACACACACACACCCACACACCCACACACACACACTCTCCTCCAGCCCGGCCTGCATTGTTGTGCCTATTTAACACCTCAGTGAGCAGATTACCCCCTCCTCCTCCCACCGCCCCTGATCCCGCGCTTAAAGACTCTCATTGTGTTTAATATCACCGCCGCTGAGAGGGGAGGGCTTGGGAAAGGCTGAGGGGGTGGGCAGTCATATGACTGTGTGTGTGTGTGTGTGTGTGTGTGTGTGTGTGTGTGTGTGTGTGTGTGTGTGTGTGAGGGGGAGGGGGAGAGGGAGAGGGAGAGAGAAATAGAGAGAGGGGGAGAAAATTGCTTATGTTTTGCGGGTCAGTGCTCCTGTGCTCAGCTCACTAAAACCTTTCAATAAGGGGGAGAAGGGGGGAGAGAGGTAGAGGGAGGGTGTGAAGGAAGGGGCCTTTGGCAGAATGCAGATTTCTTTCCCCCTCCTCCCTCTTCTCTTGTCACCCTTTCTTTTCCTCCACACTCTCATACCCTCCCTCCATCCTCTCTGTCCTCTAATCTCATCCCCTCCCTTTCCCCTTTTTCTCACCCCCCCACCTCTACCCTTAGCGATTCCTCCTTCATTTACCCTTTCCCCCCTTAAATCCCAAGCGCTCTCTCACTGTGTGTGTGTGTGTGTGTGTGTGTGTGTGTGTGTGTGTGTGTGTTGGATGCACATTTCATTGACAGGCTGAGACTATAATGGACTCAACATGAAGCTTTAATCCATTAACAATAGGATCCGTTGGTCGGGGGGGGGGGGGGGTGAGGGAGAGAGAGAGAGAACACAGGAGGATGGGTGTGTTGTGCAAGTAAAACACACACAGTCTGTGCGTATCCACACATCCAAGTTTTCACAGTCAATTACACACTTTGCAGAAGCACACACAAACTGCAGCCAGTACAGCTTGTCAGAGCCAGGAGAGGGAGCACTGATGGATTTTGAGTGCCACTCAATGTAATCATCAACTTCAGAGGTGTGTGTTTGTGTGTGTGGCTGTCAAGTGAAAAAAGAGGTTGCTGTTTAAGTGTTTGTGCTACTTAGATTCATGCTGCTGTGCATCATTAACCTATTCGGTAGCAAGAGTCTGTTTTTCTAACCTGCTCTACACATAGCAGAATGGCTGTTGTAGTAAGTGGTAGACGTATCAGAGAATTTAGGGCGCTGATGCAGAATACATACATACATGACAAAGGCTCAGGTTGTTGTTCCTTCTAACAACCTTTTCTATTTTGCTTCTTTGTCCTTTCTTTTTTCTCTTTTCTTTCCTTACTACTCCTTTTTTCTTACCTTTTTTCGTACAATCTTCCTCCTGTCTCCTCTCCTGTCACACCTTCATTCCTTCTACTTCCTCTTCTCTCATCTCCAGAGTAACTCTATGCTACCAGACAGTCTTAGGAACCCAGACAAGCGGCGCAATGGACCAGAGTTCCCCAATGACACCAAGAAACGCAAAGTGGATGACAAGGACTCTAGCCATTACGTAAGAAACGGTGCCACTGCTTGTGTGTGAGAGAGAGTGTGTGAGCTTTCACACATAAGTGAGAAGACTGTTCATTTGTTGTCTTCCATTGTCAGGGATTCTGCGGGTCCTTAAATTCAATTATCTAACTTCAAAGCCTTAAAAGGTCTTAAATTGTTTTTTTGTTGTTGTAAAGTCTTAAATATAATTTTCAGAGGTCTCGTTTAGGGCCTCTGCCTTGCATCACAGGCACAGTCCTGACAAAAAAGCGATTTATTTATTTATGGTCTCTGCCACGGCCTGCTACTATGGGGAAGTGCAAATTCAGCCGCACATGGATGGAAAACAGCAGGTTTGCTAGACAGTAGAGTCAAATGAGCACGAAGCCCGCCGCTTCATTTGCAGTAAAACCTTCAAATTAGGCACAATGGGGAATCAAAGCTTTGGAATCGCATATGCACAGTGAAAAACACAAAACGGCTGTCAAATACTGTAAAATACTACAGTTTGGTCTTAAATTGCATTCTTAGTGGCATTAAAAAGGTCTTTTTAAAGTCTTAAATTTTACTTGCTGAAACCCTGATTGTGCACATGCATCTTTGTGATTAGAAGTACTAATTTATATTTTGAGACGAGAGATACTGTTTTGAGTGACTTTTCACTTTTTCCTTCATAGGTTCTTTTAACCTTTTTTTCAACTAACTGAAGGACTAGGACATTTGTCTGTACAAAAAAAAAATCTGTCTGCTAACTGTTTGTCTGCCTTTTCAGGATAGTGACGGGGAGAAAAGTGATGATAACTTGGTGGTGGATGTCTCTAATGAGGTCAGTATAGGAGCTGTTCTGTATTTATTGCATTTGTCTGTTCAGTAAAGTTGGTTTTGCATCAAGTGTTAAAAACGTTACATAAAAACAGGCAGACACTGACAGGAACAACAACAACAGATGCCAATGCAAGGTATCGATGTAGAGGTGAGACACAACATCATCATCACAACAACTACACTCCTGCTGAGTGACTGGCCACATTCACAAT
This sequence comes from Hoplostethus atlanticus, assembly GCA_034670405.1. Taxonomy (NCBI): domain Eukaryota; kingdom Metazoa; phylum Chordata; class Actinopteri; order Trachichthyiformes; family Trachichthyidae; genus Hoplostethus; species Hoplostethus atlanticus. Next base: position 10,598,554 of record JAXDDX010000002.1, on the reverse strand, counting down.
TTTCACTAGACTGCTCTTCTCGCTTCTCTCTAATGCCAAGAAGTCTACTGTAATGTAAAACAGGTTCATCATGGTTTTATCTTCCTTACACAAGAGAGGAGCTGCTGTCCTTTTTTGCACAACATTTCAGCGTTACAATCAAACTTTCATCTATTGTCAGTCATGGGGGCCAGATACTTGTGCCTTAATAGTGGGCACAATAACAATCAACAGACAAACCTCAGGGATTATATAGAGCGGGATTTGCCAGCGATTGCTGATTGCCTTGGACCAGGCAAATGGGTGCACCAAACGTCTGAATCATCAGCTCTACCTGGAAACAATCACCAAGAGCAGAATTTTTGTCTGTTGTGTGCATGAATTTTGCTCTCAAGTGGATATTAACAACACCCCCCCACCCCCCCAGGACCCAGCCTCCCCCCGTGGCACACCTCTTCCCTCTCCTAGAGAGAATGGCCTAGATAAGGCACGTCTCCTCAAGAAAGACCCCTGTAGCCCGGCCTCGACTGCATCATCGGCTAGCTCCTCCTCCCTCAAGTCCAAAGAGATGGCAATGGTATGGATGGATGGATGGATGGATGGATAGATAGATAGATAGATAGATGATTTAAATGTAGATTTGTCAGAACCTTTGCTATTCTAAAGTTTCCTTCAGGTATTGTTATATAACACAATGTAATTCATGAAAATGATACTTCAGCTGTATTCCATTCAGCAGCCACACATGTCCAAAAATTGTAGCTGTCATCCTTTTTTTCATTACGTACTTTACAAGCAGCTGTATACATTTCTAAAGTGTTTCTTTCTATGGCAGCGAGACAAGGCCGGTACGCCAGGTCTGAAGTCGAGCACGCCCACCCCTAGAGGAGATTCCACCCCTGGGCCAAGCTCCACTCCTGGACTCAGGCCCAGCCTATCAAAACCCCCCTCCATGGAGATGCCACACCCACCTAGTAAGTCCAGTAGAATCTTGTTTATCCAAACTTCAGGTATTCAAACTGACTACTCCATGGTCTTTTATCCAGTATCTATCAGGATGATATTCCCATTAATATTCCCTGTTAATTTTTCTCAGAGGCTTTCTCCTGACTGCATTTTATACCTAGGGATACAAATCCATTTGGCTGACTTTAATCACATGTGGAAGTCCTTCAGACAAGAAAGGAGATGATCAGAACTCCTAAGATATTTAATGCACAGGTCCAGATCTTGAAAACCTGAAAAGGACACGTTATTAGTTGTGCACAACTGTTAATTCCCTCCTCTCTTCAGCTGCAGGTCTGCGGACACCCTTAGCTGTTCCAGGGCCATACCCAGGTGCGTTTGGTATGTTGCCCCACGCAGCAGGGATGAATGGGGAGCTGGCCAGTGCAGCCGGGGCTGCGGCCTATGCTGCTGGACTACACAACATGTCACCTCAGATGAGTGCTGCTGCCGCTGCTGCTGTGGCCGCGTATGGCCGCTCACCCATGGTGAGTGGGAATAGGTGTATTAAGCTTGTGGGTTTTGACGTGTTATTCAGGAAAGTGATTTTTCTAGGATTTTTCTAGATTGCAGATTTTTTGAAGAAACATTAACCAAAACAGGGGTCCTGTTTTTCTCCTGCCTTTTTATATCCTGATCACCCTTGATGTCAGTATGGGTGTGTATGTTGTTGTGCATTACAGACAATGACCTCATCACTCTAATAGCTCTATTTGCATAGTGGTAATTACACTGTTTAAATAAGTTCAGTCGACTCACAGCTCCATGTGTGTGTCTTGGCAACACTTGATAGCAACTTAGGGTGTGTGTGTGTGTGTGTGTGTGTGTGTGTGTGTGTGTGTGTGTAAGGGGTGCAAGTAATGACAGTGCTGTCTGTATGTTTAGTTACTCTTCTACTTTACATTCAGAGGGTGTGTGTGTCTATTTGTTCTGTCCTCCCGGCTGTTTGTATTCCATTCCACAGGTTGGTTTGGCCTGTGTGCATTTTGACAACAGCCCATGGGTGTGTGTGTTTGTACAGTGAACATAACAGTCTGTGTTCTCTCCTCAAGGTTGGTTTTGACCCCCATCCTCACATGCGAGTCCCTGGAATGCCTCCCAGTCTAACAGGCATCCCTGGAGGCAAACCGTAAGTGTGTGCGCAGGTGTTTGCATGTTTGTGAACTGATCAAGAATTGCCCTCCTGAATGACTGATATGATGTCCTAGCAAAGGGTCTTCTCAGGAAAAAAAATGATGAAAATGTTTTCTTTCTACTTTTTGTCTTCCCTTTTCTCTTCTTCCTTCTCTTACCTTCATACCTACATTTTCCCTCATCTCATCTTTATTTCCTTCTCATATCTTTTCTCCTCCTGCTCATTCTTACCCCCTTCACCTCCTATTCATATCCTCTCCTTGTAATTTCCCCCCTTTTTTCTCTCTCCCTCCTTCTCCATACTATATCAGAGCTTACTCTTTCCATGTGGCGGCGGATGGCCAGATGCAGCCAGTGCCCTTCCCTCCAGACGCTCTGGTAGGGCCGGGCATCCCTCGCCATGCCCGTCAGATCAACACACTGAACCATGGCGAGGTGGTGTGTGCTGTGACCATCAGTAACCCCACCCGGCACGTCTACACAGGGGGGAAGGGTTGTGTCAAGGTCTGGGACATCAGTCACCCGGGCAACAAGAGCCCTGTGTCGCAGCTCGACTGTTTGGTGAGTGGGGAATGGGGTTGGTGGTTGTGTGTGAGTTGGGTTAAAGATGTGTCAAAGTGTTTGGATACTAATCCAGAAAACAAGCACCCTGTGTCACAGCTTGTCTCTACCGAGTCAGGGGTGTATGCTTATCATAACGGTGACAACCAAACTGTGCAGTCAAGGTGCATGCCTACAGAGAGAATGGCAAGACACTTGCAGTATTGTATTTGTATAACCACTCATGTTAATCACATAATACTAAATAGTTATAAATATACTGATATAAAAGTTAGATAATACTGTACTTTATTTATCAAATAAGAGTGTAAAATGAAGACAAAAGCAATTTTGTGTGTGCACCTCATCAGAACCGGGACAACTATATCCGTTCCTGTCGTCTCCTCCCTGATGGTCGGACGTTGATCGTGGGAGGTGAGGCCAGCACGCTGTCAATCTGGGATTTGGCCACACCCACTCCAAGGATTAAGGCAGAGTTAACATCATCAGCGCCAGCATGCTACGCTCTGGCCATTAGTCCAGACTCCAAGGTCTGCTTCTCTTGCTGCAGCGATGGAAACATTGCAGTGTGGGATTTACACAATCAGACACTGGTTAGGTAAGAGAAAAAATATTTTATATATGGTTTAATTTTAGGCAGACCGATTTAATGTTGTATGTAGGGGTGGGCGGTATGGCCTAAAATTTATATCACGGTATATTTAGAATTGTGGACGGTAACGGTATATATCACGGTATATTTGTTTTCCTTATAATAATAATAAACATTTTTTTAGGAGCAGTACAAGACTCTGGGATGGTAACAGTTTATTCCCGGGGGGTTAACTATGAGGTTTCTACTGGGCTCTTCCATTAGTATTGTGTAATCTGTATATTATGACAAAATTGACATTGAACTTAAGTGTTTATGAATGTTTTATTGTGCAAAACTGCACTGTATTAAATATAAATAGCACCTTATATGCAAACTTTTTTCCAAAATAGGTTCTGAACAATACAAAGAAATATTTTCAAAAAAAATAAACATAAAAATGTAAATTTCAAGTATTCCAATACTTCAAATAACTTCTAATGTATATAACAAAAACTTCAAAGGTTAGGCAACATGCCAAGAAAATAATTATAAAGATAAATAGCACATTATATGCAAACTTTTTTCCAGTTTGGCTGAAGTATTTTCGACCTGGCATCACATACCTCGGATCCAGTGTTTTGATGAATGCCTTAAACCTGTTTGTATAGGAACCATGTCCTTACATAGGTACTCCGCTATGGAATGTGTAATGTCCTTCCACCGCTTGCTGGAAAATGACTCGGCTAGCGACGTCTGCGTTGTGGTTTTTCGTTTAGCACCACTTGCGGAGGGACTGCTTGTTTGCGCGCATCCTAGTACTCTCTTCATACTCGCGGACATGTTTTGTTTTGAGATGATAAAACAGATTGCTCGTGTTACCACCGCCGGCAACAACTCTTGCTCGACATTGCTTGCAGATAATAGTTTTCTGCTCAAGGTCCGACTTTTTAAACCCAAACCACGTCCAGATGATGGACGAAGCACCTTTCTTTCTAACTAATTCTTCTTCTTTGTTTGCATCGGGAACGGGAGCTCCCGCATCATGCTCGCTGCCTTCCATTTCACCATGCGTCTTCAGAAAGCATGCGTCTGTTTACGTCGAAGTTTACGTTGCACTACTCACTTTTTCACATCGTCTTTTTCCACAAACTAGTTTATTATCTTTAAATGGCAGCGCGCAGTTCGCTAGCTTTGTGTTACGTTTGTAAATGTGAAAAAGTATTTTTACATTCAAAGAGCCTAAAAGTAGCCTTCTACCGGTACATCCGGTAGAGTCAAATCTCTACCTTGGAACGGATTTCTACCGGTATACCGGTTCAACCGTTATACCGCCCACCCCTAGTTGTATGTATGCTCAATGCCATTCCTTGCAGCAGATGAGGACAAATAAATACTTGGGTGGCTCAGGTGAATCTAAACCGATTCTCTAACCAACCTACCACCCACACTCTTTAATAACCTCAACTAACAAAACTGTCCAAGCCAGACGATTTTAGCTGCTGATTACTAATTGTAACAATAATGCATTAATAGGTGGGGTATAGAGTGATACTCGTATGAGACTGGTTTAAATTTGTAATGGCCATATTTTGTTGTGTTGTCAAACAAAAAACAAGATGATTGTTGTCAGCAGTGTCCGGTATTTCTCTGGTCAAAGAGATTGACTCTATGATTGGATTTAACAGCGTCTGGATTCTTGAGTTACATGTAGTGTTAACACATGGTCAGCATTAACTTTATCCATGTAACGCAAGCTAAGCATCAGTCTGGGATCTGCACAGCCAGACAGTGGTGAGGTCAGAGTAGGGCAAGAAGCTAACCTTTTCATCCCCCAGCCACAGTGGCTGCTACAGTTACAGTTGCCATCCACATTCAATATTTAAACAACCAAAGACATTTTTAGACTATGGCCTCTGAATGATGCGTAGTTACCTGCCAAATTGTTTTGTACAATAGACACAGTTTACCAGTAATTGATTACTCGAGTAACCACTACAAACTGAAAAATTGTAGCAAATTTGATCTCACGCCCAGATTAACTAATGTAGTTGCATATACAGGGTGTGTAGAGTGCATACTAACTGCCTGAGAAACCCGATTCCCAGACTTTTATTTCTTTATTTAACACAGAATATATATATATGTATTTCTCATGTAGGCAGTTCCAGGGCCACACAGATGGAGCCAGCTGTATTGATATTTCCAATGATGGCACCAAGCTGTGGACTGGAGGCCTGGATAACACTGTCCGCTCCTGGGATCTGAGAGAGGGGCGGCAGCTCCAGCAGCACGACTTCACATCACAGGTAAACACTCATATCGACTCGACGCACTGTGAAAATGTATCTTGCGTGATTTCATGTGGATGACACAGAAGAAAGTTCGATGGGAGATAAAGAGGGACGGCATACCCTATTGTGAACAGAAATGATCAAATGCATTCTTCTTGTTGGCTATAATTTTCAAGGGAATGTGTGTGGACAAAAATCTCCTTTTTGTTATATTTGAATAAACACTGCTGATACCCCACCAATATGATTTCCTCTCACCCCTCTGTGCAGATCTTCTCTCTGGGCTACTGTCCTACAGGAGAGTGGCTGGCTGTGGGAATGGAGAGTAGCAATGTTGAGGTCCTCCATGTCACCAAGCCTGATAAGTACCAGCTTCACCTCCATGAGAGCTGTGTCCTCTCCCTTCAGTTTGCCTACTGTGGTAAGACATTGGCTTTCTCTGTCTATTTATGTCCCTCTATTGTTTGCTCTTCCAGTCTAGCTCTCACTTTCTATTACTTTCTTTCTAGTCTATTTTCAAAGAATTGTCTTCAGCGTTAGTTGACTTAAATGTACTACCAAGTTTCTGGGAGTTTCTTATTGTTCGTCACTTTTTTATATCCAGTTATGTCTTAACATATTTTCACCTAATTGGAATCATGGATGGTTTCATGGACATTAATTAAGTGTGTTTTATACTACAAAAATATTTATCAGTGTTGAATTCCATACCCCTTCTATTATGTTTCATTGATTAACCATTTATTTTTATGACTAAAATGTCCTTTTAATGCCAATTTCTTGGTCATTGTTTGTCTGCTTGTTTTTCTTGAATTTGAGTCTTAGATTGCCCACTGTGTGTGTGTGTGTGTGTGTGTGTGTGTGTGTGTGTGTGTGTGTGTTTCTGTCCCCAGGTAAATGGTTTGTGAGCACAGGGAAAGACAACCTACTGAATGCGTGGAGAACGCCCTATGGAGCCAGCATATTCCAGGTCGGGACTACAGTACAATTCACAATAGAAATTATAAAGAGAGCACAATTGTAAAGTGTACATGTATATCCTACTCATCACTGATATGTTCTTCTAAGTTTTCACTTATCTCAAGCTGTCTTTTCTCTAATCTTTCTTTGTTGCTCCCCATCTCCCCCTGTTCTTGCTCACCCTCCTTTTCTCCCGTGTCTTTCTACTCTCTCTCTCTCTCTCTCTCTTTCCCTCCCCAGTCTAAAGAATCTTCCTCGGTGCTGAGCTGTGACATCTCTGTGGACGACAAGTACATCGTCACTGGTTCAGGGGACAAGAAGGCCACAGTCTATGAGGTCATCTACTAATAATATGGACAGAGAGGATGGTTTTTTTTTTCCACACACCCAATGTGTTTCCAGACATTTCCTCGTGGGGCCAGAAATCAAAAACAGAAGAGTAACCTTGATAGGACATTTCTTTTTCTATTGCATCTACTATTGAGACGCAGAAAGGAGAGGTACATTTTACATCCACATATCCAAGGCGTCTCTAGAAATTTCTCCATAATAGCTGGAAATGAATGAGAGCAGCTGGACGTTAATGGGAGCAGAAAAACTGTGACATTTCTCTCCACTACTATCTACTAAGGACTGAACTGGGATCAGTTACTGGGACCAGGCACTGACTGAACCAAATGGGCTCTCCAACTGCGACCAGATCTTTGCGAGAACATTGTATTGAACATTAGATATTACTATACACATGATCGTGTGCGACACAACTGGGGTGGGGCGCAGAAACACAAAAGCGATGATCAGGGATGGATATGTAAACGAATGGGCAGACAGATGGAAAGGGAGAAAAAAAGCTGGATTAAAAGGACTGACCTAATGCGACAGACTAATGGGGAGGAAGGGGGAGAGGCAACAGCGGATGGATTGATGGATGGGAACTGTAGAGCTAGTGAATGCAAAAGATGTTAGTTTTTATTGATTTCCAGAATGTTCAGACCCTGTTGACTTCACCACTCTGACTTTGACCTTGTGACCTCAGCCTGCTGTTTGTACTACACTGTCCTAACAGTAAGTACTATCCACGCTAACTGTACTGTATAGTAGGCACACACAGTATGGAAAAAATATAAATATCAAATATTGACTATTTTAACATGCTACATTCAAACCATACTGAAGGCCAAATATTGACTCATGTCTAGCATCATCCTATTGTTGAATTGTGTTATTGGTTAATTTGATCCTCACCCATGAAGCACAGTGTTATGGATAGTATATCTCAATTTGTACCCATTCAACCTCAACTAAAAAGCATTTTAAGTATATGGATTTGGAGAAAAATTAGCTCAAATAAGTTTACAGATCAGCAGATCATACATGGTATAGTGGAATATCTGGACATATGCCTGGTTCTGGTTGTCTATGTCAAGTTTCATTCATCAGTCCTTGATGTTCCTGGTTATAAGACAGATCAAGGGACACTTGAAAGGAAAAGGTTTTAGATAATAGGAATACATCTTTGATATCCAGTTATCCTTCTTGCCATTCTATACTTCCTCCCCCCCTTCTTCGTGTACCTCTTTCACACCTTCATTACCTCTTTGCTCTTCTTTCACCACATAATTGATTTTCAATAGTTGTGAGATCCTATAACGTGGTATACTTGAATTTGAGTGTCTGAGCTGCAGCATTTTGACAAGATGTTGAGACAAAGACAGATTTAGGAAGGAGGGAAGACGGGGACAGTTAGCTGTCTGAGTCGTCAAGTCATCAACCATTATTCTGGTTTCCATTAGCAGGGCTAGCCCCAACTTAATTCACTATACATGACATGAATTGACCCAAAAGCATTTCTGTGATTCTTGTGCATTTTGTTGACAATATTGATGACTGGCCAGCTGGCTAATAGCCCTTTTGATATGGTCTTAATGACATTTTGAAATAACCATGTGGCCCAGTAATCTTCACAGTTGAAATCAAAATCAAGTTGTACTTACTGTTTGATATTCAATTGTATTGATTTGAATTTGACTAATTCTGAACTGACCCCAACCCTGTCTTTGATCACTCTTTAAAACACATGATGTCTTACTGGCTGGTTGGCAGTTGAGCTTCACAAACTGGGACCAATTCAGACCTCCAAAAGAATGTTCATCTTAACAAGTCATTTAGTCTTGTCTTAAAATCTTATTTTTTCCAGCATATTCTCAAAACAAATGGCAATATCTTTAAAAGTGTGTTGCCTAATTTTAGGATATTGTCACTTGCATCAACTAATGTTTTTGAAATTAGTTAAATTGGTTTGAAAAGTAAAACTGTCGTGCCACTGGGATTTATTTTACTTGCTTGTTTGAAAAAAAGATTTTAAGACTGAATGCAAGATTAAATTGTCAAGATGGCCCTTTTAGAGGAGAGTAGCGTATGGTGCAAATAGTGGCATTTCAGCTTGAGGAGGGAGTCGATCTGTTTCAACCATGTTAAACCATGTTTCATGACCTTGTGATTAGTTTAATTTGTTTGTTTTTTTACTTTTTTTGTTTCTGTCCTCTGAATGTTTGTACAAATTGTATATATTTCTTTTCTTACCATACATGCTTTAGAAATAACAAGAACTGTTTTTTGTACGTCTTTTACATGGAAGAGAAACATCTAACCAGGAGAAACACTAAATGGTCTTAATGCTAGCTAATATAAAATGATTGAATTGTCTAGACAATAAATGTTGTTTTTTTGTAACAAGTGTTTTTTGCCTTCCTTTGGTGGTACAAGAATTTATTAGGGTGTGTAGTATTTTTTTCTCCAATATTGATAATTAGATAATCAGTGGTAGCCTAGAGTTTGGAGAAGCAGGCTTGTGAACAGAAAGTCACTAGATTAAATCCCATGATTGCGTCTATGTAGTGCTCTCATTCAGTTTTGAACAGTCAAATCATGCATTTTTTGCTCTCTTGGTATTTCCTTTCTTAATGTTACATGGTTTTGATGAGTTCACCTATAGCAAGTGCTAATAAGGTAGCATTAGTCATTATCTTATTTCATTTTTACAGGGACAATGCACGTTAACCACCATTACTGTAAAAGTGCCAGTGTTAGCAAACAGGCTAGTTTTCAACTGCTGTCCCAGGACATGATGTTAAATAGCCATTAAAGACAATATCGTGAAATAATATAGGGAGCTTGAGAAGACATTGTAAAACAAGCATTGAAAAGCAGCAAGAGGACATCATGCAGGAAAAATAAACAATGGCAAATAGAGAAGGACAAACCTATTGGGTAGCCATGCAAAATAATGCAGATATTAACATGAGTAACACTAGCACGCAAACATTAAGATAGTGTGATGAGCAGACAAACTTACTTTATTGACCATGTGCTCCAAACCAGACAGACTGTAAAAGTTGGTGAGTAAACTTACAAACTGGTAATCGCAAGCAGGCAGACAAAAAGGAAAAAAGTGACTTCAGTGCTTACTATTGACCCAAAGGATGGATGCAACCGTTCGCCAAGCATTGGTTTTGAGCAGTTCAGTACTGTCATCTTTCAAGTAGAAGCAAAATCACAAGGAAGTTTGGAAATCTGATTGGCTGTTGATGCTGATGAAGTTCAGCTGTAGCCAACTTTTCTTGGCCAACAAGCTCATTGACTGTCCACACTGAGTTTCCCTAGTCACTCAGCTGTACAGGAGATGAATGGACATCCGGTGACTTGTTGATCACAGTGTGATTGTGTATCTGTAAGCTCTGTGAAGGAATAGCACCCTGTCCATTGGGTTTCCCTGCCATCCACTCAATGCATGCTGGGATAGGCTCCAGCCCCCGTGATCTTGAATAGGAAGTAAGCGGTTAAAGAGAATGAATGAATGAATAAGCTGGGTAGGCCACCCAACCAACCCGAGATCTGCTAACCCACAGCAATGGGAAGGCACTGGTGTGCAGTATTGTGTGGTGTTTTTTTTAGCCTATTTGCTATTAATATGGTGGTATAGATGCAGCAGAACAGAGCAGCTGTTCAAATCCACTGCTTAATACTAACACCCACAACAAACAGACAGACTATCTCTCTCTCTCTCTCTCTCTCTCTCTCTCTCTCTCCTGATGTTAACTGTAAATCTGATTAATTATTGTGAATATAATTATCTTTCTATCCCTAGCACACAAACACATACATACACACACACAGTGGTATACAGTATTAGGTGATTATGTGGCAATTACAGCAGTCATATTGACAAAATCAAGGTTGATCCTTGGAGAGAAATGGAAAATGTCACTCAGTTTTCTGTCTATCCAGAGATTTCTGAGCTCTGAATCAGAACGCTCTCTTTTGATCATGGCTGCTGCTGCCTCTCTCTGATACACAGACGGATTATTCCCCCTAAATCTCACAAATCCCTAATCCTATTTATCTCAACGCCACACAAAAAAGGTGTTCTCTTCCCACTGCTCATCTTATGTGTACAGTACGGGTGCGTGTATACTTTCTATAGTTATGAAAACCTGTTCTGGACATAAGAATGTGACATTTTAGGCTGTCCTCGCTTTGAAAAGGTACTATTTTAAGGGTCGAGGTATCTTTAGGGATCATAAGTTTTGAGGCTCTAGTTAGTTAGAGAATGGATAATCAGTGGAGGATCCTCACAAGTATAGCAATACAAATATGTGTGTGTGTTAGTCATGTACTATCTAGTGTTTTGTACAGCAACTGTTTACTGCACTGTAATTGCTCATAAAATGACTTGCTTGCAGCAATGGGTTCTCATCCAAGGCAGCCCGAGTCTGAGATTCCCACAAACATAATATTAAGAGGAAAAATCAACCCCAACACAAAACTGATGTTAAAAAAAACACAACACCAACTCTAGATTACTAAAAGGTTTATCTGGCACTTAAGGTACTGTATGCTAATGCATTAGCATGTACACAGGACAGAGATATCGACCAGAGACACAAGAGATGATGTTAACATGTTAAGGTTAAATTGACCAATGAGCCAATTTCCCAAAAAGTCAATGTAATCTTCTGGTTCTGCTCAAATTACAGTGAAGTTGCTTCTCTTTATAGGTATAATATATGGCCCATGCCTAATGTAAAAGAGTCTCTTTGAGGACATTTAGTTAGGATTAGCCTTTTTGATTCTTATCCTTGGGAGTGATTTGTTCATTTTAACAAAAATAGTTTGGACTGTGCTAGATCATTGGAATGACATCCACCCTAAACACTTTAACACTGTACCGTATAGCCTCAATAGACCATAATGCAATGCAGCCACAGTTTCCATCTTTGTGGATCTGTTCGCTGTGGTGTGTGAACGCCCTCTTCAACAGCTTTTTTTGTAAGTTCACCATCCAGGCACGGCACACCACAGCCTTTTTCTCACTCCACTCTCACCTTTTCTTAACTGGAAAAACGTACTACGCTATCACTATCACTCTCTCCACCGACACGTATACAGCCTAGAGAACCCCCATAACAACACTGGTTTGTACAGAAAGTGGGTCTATGGAATGAAATATTTGAAAGCTGAAATATTTCAGTTCTAAAACAGACTGAGGTTGGGACTTTCTAGTGTAAGCCAAATGCTAACAGATGTTGAATCACCATTTGCACATACATTTGCTGAAAAATTGCCTCAGTGAATTGGTGTGCATTACATTAATACAGTAGAACATCCAGATACTGAATATACACACATAATGTAAATAGTAAGAAAGGCAATTTTATGTAGCACACACAATACACACAACGCACATGGCCAACATACACACAGATTAAATTGAATTTACACAATTACAAGCAAGGGATAACCAGAACACAGCTGCTGCCAGCAGGAAGAAAATCCACCCTGTGAAACTATTAGATCCTGTCATACTGTGTCTTCTCTCCTCCTCCGTTTCCTTATTCCATCCTTTCTCCTCCTTTCTCTGTTCCTCCTCTCAGCCTCACTTGTGATCTACTTGTCTTTTCCTCTCCTCCTTTTCTCCCTCCCTCTGATCCACCTTCCTCCTCAGTCTTGGTCTACTGAGATGATTTTTCTCTCCTCTTCCTTTTCTCCTGTTCTCCCTGCAGGGCCCACACTCCCTCCTCCCCTCATCTTTCTCCTTCTTCTCCCATATTCCCTGGTTGTCTTGTGTATTAAACCAATCCTCTCCTTTCCTTTCCTCTCCTCTCCTCTCCTCTCCCCTCCTCTTTCTCTCCTTCATCCTCATTTCCCCCCTTCTACCGCCACCTCTCTCTCTCTCCCACCTCCCCTGAGATGATTTGCTTTTCTGCTCTTTTTTTCAACCTCTCTCCCTTTTTCACCACAACCTCCCCAGGTAGCACTGTGCTGTGCAGCTCCCTACCTCTGTGTGTGTGTGTGTGTGTGTGTGTGTGTGTGTCGGCGTGCTAATGAGCTTAGAGCTGTCTCCCTCCCAAGGTGAGGTGCCATGCTGAGGTGATCAGCACTGCTGGAGCTGCAGGTATCAACCACAAACACCTGCCAGGTGCAACACACACACACACACACACACACACACACACAAAGTAATTTCCTCTCTCTCTCTCTCTCCCTCTCGCTCACATGCACACCCGTACACAAGAAATAATAATAATTTCCCCTTTCCTTCTCTCACACACATACACGTAAATGCAGCGTAAATCTTTACCTTTCTCTCTCCCTCACACACACACACACTCATACACACACACACAACACACACAACTGACTGCTGCACAGGGCCGATAGCACAACTCTGTCCTGTCAACATGCAGGATAATCAGCTGCTGGGGATTGTGGGTAAGCTGTAATAATCCCTCACATGGAATATGGAAAGCATCAGAGAGTTATTCAATAGGACAGAGATAAAGGTGTGTGTGTGTGTGTGTGTGTGTGTGTGTGTGTGTGTGTGAGGCTTTTCCATCTTTAATATGCATCTTCACCTGAAGCTGACAGTCAGTTGGAGTTATTAGTGGGGAAAAAAACCCACATCAGTCTATGCCAACAGTTTAAAACCCCTCCACCCCCCTCCAGAGAAGCTCCAGCTGCTGAAATACTCCCTGCTAGAGTGACTAACTCTTAATTAAGAACTACATCCTGAACAAGCCTCATTTAGTCAGGGACCCACCAGAGAATACTGCGTTGTAGTTACCTGTCAAGAGGCTGACTGGCTGAGACCGTTTTTCCAGAACAAAGCCTCCAACTCACATCTTCATCCAGCACAGCGTCTCAGAGCAATGGAGTGATAAATTACAATGCATTCCAGGAAAATCAGTCTGCTTTTAATTTCTGTGTGTCGATGTATGTGGGTCCTTCTTTGTAGTATTGTAATTGCATGTTTGCCAGCTTGCCTGAATCTCCGTCATTCCCTCCTCTGCCTCTCTCTCTTTCTTACACTCTAGTGATAATTCACACATGGGGATGAGGATGAAACGGACGTGAAGATGGGGAGCAGCCCTCTCTGAACCAGAAAAAGGCATTGTAGGAAAATCAGAAGCAGGCGAGGAATGTGTTCCTCGAATAATGGCATGCTAATCGTCCCCGTTTAGAAGGATGAGGAAAGAGGCGATGGGGGAAAAAGAGACAGAAAAATGGTCTCAACTCCTGTTCTGCTCATTCACCATAGTCCCATGGTAAAAGATAAGCCCTTTTCCAATATTCTGTCTGAGAATAGTTAATAATCAGGTGAAAGTGGATTGAATAATTTGGTTCTGATAATCACTATATATACCTCAGTATACTGTAGTTTGGAGCAGATGCAACATATTTTCTCTCATAGCTTCTCTCAATAGCTACATTTCAAGGGGACCACACCACACATGCCAGCATCACTACCAAAACCTACATGCCAAAGAACCATGTGCATATTACATGAACAATTCAAAAAATAACAAAAAGACAAATTATGTGTACCAAATGGAATGGTAAGTTCCTCTCCAAAGCAGAAACCGGGGTCACACTGAGTGTATTTACACGCACAAAAATATCCCATTACTGTTCAGCACAGTCAAGCATTCAGTTTTTAGTTGCTGCATGTAAACAAAATTACTTCTTTATAACACCCAAAATAATCTCTTATCCTCATAATTAGAAAACCAAATAAAATATACTGATTCTAGTATTTACTGTTGGCTTTCAGGGTATGATTGAGTTTAGTTTCCATGGTGATGTTCAGAATATCCTTTTCATTCATCCATCCATACAGGGGTATTAGTGTCTGGGATATGAGGTGTGCATACAAACAGCTTTTTGAATAAATTCTCAAGCAGGATGTGCTATTATCCAGAATACTCTGTGCATGTAAACACAGTCATTGTAAGGTTGGATCCTTTAAGCACAGAGAGAGAGTGCTTACAGTTGTAGTTTTTGCATGGAAAGCTGTCCAGTAACATATCTATCTTCCTTTACTGCCACTCACCGACCTCTACACAATTTGACTCTCTTGGATTATTTGTTATTTATCTGTGTGCATTCAAATCTCGTCGCCCACTTCTCCTGTGTACTCACTATACTACGTGCATATATTTTTTTTATATATATTTAATATATATTATATTTTGTGTACCAGCTAACCAAGGTCAGGTAAGTTCCTACTACTGTAATTATATCTGATCTCATTGATGATTTTTATTTTTTTTTGTCTAGGTTTTTGTCAGTGGACCTTCTCAAACGCAGTTTACTGACACTCCCTCATCCAGTTGTGGTGGAATCGATCAGAAAATTGATGAGCAGTATTGGAATACAGAACTCCCGTGTTGGAGTGTGTCCCTGAGGACTACAAACTGATTGTGTATCGGTCACACAGTCTATAACAATAAACTGGAGACTGCTGATCAGTAATATTGTTTACCCTTACCATGACTCATTCCACCTTATGTGTATGGCATGCAAACGCACAAGGCTGCGTGAGCAAGCAAACACTGACTCTCTCTGTCACACACACACACACACACACACACACACACACACACACACACACACACATACACACTTATTGTCTCTCTCCTTGCCTTTCACTCTTCTACATGCAGGTATCCCTCTACAACGCAACAAAAAAATCAAGCATCAAGCATCAGGCTACAAAGGAAATCAAAACCCCTTTGTCTTCCTCTGCTTCATGCTAATCTCCTATCTTTATTCTTTTAGCCCTGGCTCTGCAACTGTCCTGCAACACACACACACACACAAAATATTCCATAATTATGCCAGCGGAAATAGCCACCAGCAGATACAGACCCTAAACGATGTGGGCCCTCCCCAGGGCCCGGATTTTCGAGGGTTTTAATCACTTAAATATGTGCGGCTACGTGGCTAATCTGCTGGTTAATCTCACTGACACTTTTTATGGGATTGCACGCTGCGGCAAGGATTACTGCACCGCAGATCACAACCTGATTTCCATAATCCTCCTCTTCTGATAAAACCGGCGCTCTGTTTGTCCCTCCGTCCTTTTGTCAGACTGTGAAACATCACCTATTTATTTATTTTTTTCTATTTTTGTTTTTATTGTATAAAACTATTATTATGCATTGTTCATATTATTGTATGGGTGTTTGCATTTGGGAGGGGGGGGTGTAATATACAGGATTCTATCTATGACAATCTTCAGGTCTATGATCAACTTACAATTTAAAGATTCATAATGTGAGCGTTCAGGCTTTTGTCACAGCAAGCCAGGTTATCCACATGTACTCAGTCCCAGTTGCAAATTTAAGAACGATATTTACAGTGGAGTAATACGGAACGCTTGTCAAGGTAAGCGTGGTATATAGGATATATACCACAGCTATCGACCAATCAGAGGGCCGGATTCAACAGACCCACTTTATAAAACGTTATTGCACACTGTACAACAGAGCTTTCCACCAACCTCATGGAGATCTTTATAAGACTGGGCTCTTTGCACAGCAGAGATTTTTCCAACCTTTGATTTGGACTGCACAGATCAACAAATCGCCCCATGGTCAGTGTGCATAGCAGTACAGGTGTGATGCAAATTTCAACACAAACAATTCAGCAATCACAGAATCCTAGGGGGTCCTGCTTTATGTATAATAATGGTGTTTTACACTTCTTGAGACATTTCTTTCATAGTAATTATATTTTATTGTATCTATAAGCCCATTGCAAGGTTATGCTATAATTTGGGCTATGTAAAAAAACAACAGAGGTTTGGATCCAAGGTCTGCTCAAACTCCTGTTCCTGCTGCATGTGTTAAATGAAATCCCAATTATTTTAGATCCAAGGATATGGGATATGTCAATGGCTAATTTGTGCAGTTTTAAAATGAATGGATTCCTATTCGAAGCAGAGGGTAATGCCACCTTGCGATCTCCAGGGACACTGTATGCGTTAAGCAGCAGTTTAGGTGGAATTGATCAATATGAGCAAGAAACAGGTGATTATTTTTGCTCTAAAGATCCTGTGCTGAATAGTTTTTATGACTGTATTACAAGCTACTAGCATTAATAACATTCTGAACTGCACATAACTGCACACTATAATGATGATGATGATGACAATAGTGATGGCAACGAATGCATGCAATTTTTGGATGTCTACTTGCAAACAACATTATATATGTATGTGTGTACATGTGCATCTCTGCAATATATTTTCCAGTGTGAATCTTTTTTTTTATCTCTTGCTGTCTCTCTCCACTAGCCTCCATTTTCTGCTCCGAGGGTCCGGAGAATCCCCTCATGTGGAGAGAAGCTATGATAAACTAGGCAGAAGAGAGCTGGGGGAGAGGAGGGGGAGAGGAATGGGGTGGATGAAAGAGGGGAGGAGAGGTGGGTAGGAGCAAAGGAGGAGAGAGAGAGAGGAAGGGGAGGTTTGGAAAAGAGGGAGGACACAGAGGAACAGAAGGAGAGAGGGTAGGGGAAAGGAAAGGAGTCAGGATGGATAGGGGGAAGGAGAGAGAACAAATCGAGGAGAGGGTGAGAGGCTGGGAGTATATAATCAGGGGAGGTAAGACAGAGAGGCTATCAGGAGAAGAGGAATGAGAGGAGGAAAGAGGGAGGAGCAATGGGTGAAGGAAGGGGGGGGAAGGCCTTAGGTGGTGGCGATGGTGGGAAGGGGGTTTAACCGTGTAACGCTCTGGCAGCTCCATCTCCTTCACTTTGTGTGTGTACATGTTCGTGTGTTCATAGTGTGTGTGTGTGTGTGTGTCTCTGTGTGTGTGTGTTAGAAACACCCCACAGGGCCTTTAGTCTGTCAGTGCTCAGTGATAATCAGCCTCAATCTCTCTCCTCACCGGTCCTCTCCTCTATCTCTCTCCTGTCACTATCACTCACTTTTCTCTCCTCCCCCTGCTCTCTTCTCCATTTTTCACTCTCCCTCACACACACACACACACACACACACACACACACACACACACACACACACACAGGTAGTGTAGATTAATGTGTGTGTGTGTGTGTGTGTGTGTGTGTGTGAATCGATTCAGCCTCTGCCCTTTCTAAGCATTCTACAAGCTCCATTGGCCTCTCACTCTCCACTGAGCAGCATCTGTTTCACACTCCACTACTGCTGTCTGCCATATCACTCCATCTCTCGCTCACTCTCTCTCTCGCTCGCTCTCTCTCTCGCTCTGTCTCTCTCTCTCTTTCTCTTTCTCTCTCTCCTTTGCCGTCCTCTCTCTTCTGTTGTCCCTCTCATCCTAACTCTCTCTCGCTCTTTACTTTGCCATCCTCCAACCCCCATTCTCTCTATTGATTAACGGCCTGTTAGACTGAATGAAAAACAGTGCTAGTGTATATTGATTATGTGGGTTAACTGTAGTTTCTTATAACCTCCTTGTGGGCTACTAGATTTTAAACTAATTGGCCACTGTCTTACAGTCCTTAGAGTATTAGGACTAGTGACTAATAGTCTAGTGGCCAATAGTAATATTAATGGTAGTGTAGTAACACTGCTGATAAAATGAAGCAGTCATTCTGATGTTCTGATGATGTTATTGATGGGTACAGTGGTAGTTTGACAGCGCTACCATTTGTGATTAAAAAGCTTTCTTATCATGGTGCAGTCAAGTAGCAGTGACTCTGAATAAAGGCAGTTAGTGTGCATCTCTAATTTCCCCGGGAGAGACGGCAAGACAGGCTGTGACTCACAGCTCCAAGAGGAGATAATTGCCTCTTCCTCCTCACCTCTCTTCCTCTCCTCTCCACCCCTCCACTCCTCTGTCCCTCTATCCTTCCATCCCTGCCTCTACTCGTTTGTTTTTTCCCCCTTGCATCTCTCCCTCTCCAGCTGAGTGATTACCCCTCATTAAAAATCAGAATAAAACATTGTTAGCACAGATCGTTAGGGCGCTCTCTCCCGCCTCTCACTCACCCACTACTCCGTCGTTAGCACTCAGCCCCGGCGCTAAACGAGCGGCCTTTGAGGAATGTTATTCTAATTCCAATTAGCTCTTCAAGCTTGGAGGGGAGCCAAGTCCCCGAGAAAAACACTTAGCTACAGGCGCGCGCTCACCAAAGAGAGGCAAATAAGCGCATACACACAGAAACACACGGATAAACACACGCACAACAGAGCATGCACACATACACAGTCGAGACAAAATGCACACACACGCGCGCATACACTCAAGTGACATGCACACGTTCTCAAGAGGCCAAACTCAAGTGACACACACACGCACGCGCGCACACACACACGCACATACACACTCTGCCAAGGCAGAGTCTGAGAATAGCAGTGGCTAATGGCTTTGGCAGCACTCTCACAGGGACCTGAAGAGCAATTAGGCTCCAAACTACACATTGTAAATCCCCACTGATTACAGTGTGTGTGTGTGTGTGTGTGTGTGTGTGTGTGTGTGTTAAGCGCTGTTTATCTGCCACCAATTACCTTACCCTGCCACAAGAGACGCACACTGGATAAATGGAATCCATAAACACATACATAGGCAGATTTCCATTACACACACACACACACACACACACACACACACACACACACACACACATACACATGTTTGTGCATACACACAAATAGACAAATGTGCACAGTGATACAGAGTCACACACACACACACACACACACACACACACACACACACACACACACACAGAGTAGCTGTCTTATCAGTTTATGTTGGTGTGACTGGAGGATTTAGTCACATGACCTGCAACACAGGAGCAGCGAGGCGCCAAAACTAATTTCCACCTTCAAAGGCTCCCTTATCTCCTCAGACACTGTGTGTGTGTGTGTGTGTGTGTGTGTGTGTGTGTGTGTGTGTGTGTGCGTGTGTGTGCGTGTGTATGTGTATGTGTGTGTGGTTGATGATCTGATGTCCTCTGACAGAAATTCTTGCCACAAATCATGTATCACTGTATCATCTGCAACAAACCCTGCACACACACACACACACACACACACACACGCACACACACACACACACACACGCACACACACACACACACACACACACTCTCATACAGTACATAAAGAGAGATGGAGATAGAGAGAAACAGAGACAGACAGATAGACAGATAGAGAAAGAGGACATCCACACACACACACACACACACACACACACACACACACACACACCATTACAGCGGAGAGAGGGAGATGGTAAGTGTGAGGGAATAGAAGATAGGGATACGATGTGAAGCATGGAAAGAGATGGAGGGAGAGAGTGCAGGGCATTGGAAGAGCATCTGATAAATAACACATACAAACCTTGTAACCCCAAAAAGTCAAAGTTCAGGAAATAAGAAAAAAACAATCTTATTTTCCAAACGACGACAATACATTTTTGAATTTGCGCAGCTCATTTTAAACGGGTTTCACAGGGCCTCTAGGGCAGAGACACTTACTTGACATGTAAAGGACGACGTAAAAGTGGAATATGAGCAGAAACTGAAAATGAGAAACGCCACACCTTGAAGTACGAGGTTTTCAGGCGACAGGAGCAGTGTGTTGTATTTTTCATGGTGCTCTTTTGATGTGGTCCCTACATTTTCTACCGGCTCTTCAAAGGTCAGCCAGCAACTGCATTTCATCACCCCCCTCCCTCTATTTTTCTCTCTCCTCCACATCACTTTCTCTCACTCTTCACCTCTCTCACTCATGTTTCACTCATGTTCTATTCTCTCTGTTCCCCTTCTCAATGCTTCTCTGTCACCACTCTCAAATCAAATCAAATCAAATCAAATCAAATCAAATCAAATCAAATCAAATCAAATCAAATCAAATCAAATCAAATCAAAGGTGACCAGTCTGTGATGCTTTGCTTTTAAAAGAGAGACAGAGAAAGCGAACCAGGCTGGGCGGTGAAGGGGAGGACCTAGATGATGAACCAGACATCAAAGAAGAGATCAGAGGAGAGAACACCGCCATGTCCAGTGTGTGTGTGTGTGTGTGTGTGTGTGTGTTTGTGCGTGTGTTCGTAAGAGTGTCTGTGTCTAAGAGAGAAAGAGACACTGTGTTTATGTAAAGCTTGTGTTACTTCCTGGACTCTTTACCTGTGTGTCCACCTGAAAACTGTTCAGGTGAAAATATTTGTTTAAATGATCCTATCTTAAAATAACACACACAGCTAATGGATTATCAGGTGAGTCACAGTGGTGTCTGATCTGTGGGCCGATACAGGCATTAACTCTCTCTCTCTCTCTCTCTCTCTCTCTCTCTCATTAGCTGTAATTACCCTCCTAATGATATACACAAGGGAGGCAGGAGGTCTTTATGTGTCTGTGTGTATATTCCTCCTATGTGTGTGTTTATGACCTATTTGTTCTATGTGTGTGTCCTTGTGTTCATGTTTGTGTCCGCGTGTGCATGCGTGCGTGTGTGCGCGCGCGTGTGTGTCTGTGTTGCCGTGTGTGTGATTTGTTGTCCACATCATATCCATTAGCATCCCCCTGACCTGGAGCTGTTCCAGCCAATCAGATTTGAACGTGTTGTCAGCAGGTGTCTTCAGCTCGCTGTGAGATTTATCAAAGTGACAGAGCGCACCACGCAGCACGACAGCGGCATTTATCTCTCTCTCTCTCTCTCTCTCTCTCTCTCTCTTCCCACCACACACACACACACACACACACACACACACACACACACACAAACAAGGTACATATACACATCAGATCAGATCAACATCACTTAATTCAGGATATACAGGAATTTGCCACGGTGAAGACACATATTGATAACTCGTGTAGTGGCATAAGTGCATCACATGACACGGGAACAACAGGACCTCACATTTGGTGCAAGGGGACAGTGCAGGACATACAATAGACATTAGACTATACATATTATCCCACATTGTGTGCGTTCAGGCACCATGGTATGCAGTAGGTCGCAGGCCGTAGGTGGGAGACCAACAGAGCAATGAACAACATACCATAGATAGTTGTTAGTGGGATGGAAATGCCTGGGATACACGGAGCAGCACGGATACAGGTCCTGAGGCTAAAGAGGAGTAGTAGAGATTGTGCAGTCAACACTAGATAATAATAAACAAGACGGACTATACAGTCACGTAGTGGGTGTATATGTTTTCTATTACTCTATTCTACTCAGTTTAAAATGATTTACAACCATTCCCTATATCCTAATCCTAACTGTATCCCTACTCTAACCTTGAAGGACCTTTCCAGGGTGATTGGAGCATTTCCTGTTTTTACATCACTGAGTCCCAGTGCTTTCATCATGTTATGAGATATGTGTTACAGCCGGTGTTTTTGCGTTGTTCCCGAATGCGTGCATTAATATGAAACAACCATCTCGCAGTGAACGGAACAAAATGGAAAACGTTATTGTCTGAAATTAACGCTCTGACGCAACTTTGCAAAAGGCGATTGTTGGCTTCTCATTCACAGCGATAAATTACCTTTGCCGTTGTTTTCTATGCCATTTTCAATTGAATGGGAGTGAAGTGAATGAGCCTTAGCGGTATGGCAAAACTGATTTAAAGATACTGTTAATCATGGTGTGTGCTTGTAAAAACAGTCAGAATTAACATTATGTGGGTGGAAAATGTAAAAAAACAAATAAAGAAAAACCAATCATGCTGGGATTATCATTTAATCCAACCCTAATTCTAACCTTAACCCAACCTGCTAAACTGAAAATGACCCACAAAATGTTCTCACATTGCAAGATTTTCCCTCAGTACCGGAACACACACACGCACACACACCACACGCCATGCCACCCGTGACCTTTGACCTTTCACTGTGCCACGACCCTGTCATGATGATGTACAGCAAGCTCCTCATCGCCATGGTAACATAGCCTAGCTGCACAGAGCAGCGCCACAGGGGAGTGTGTATGTGTGTGTGTGTGTGTGTGCATTCAAGCAGTCAAGCAATGAAGGGGAGGGCCCTGGGTGGCTGTTTCCATACACAAATACACACACACACACACACACACACACACACACACACACAACACACACACACACACACCTCCCACTTAATGGGGCTCTCCATCTGTCTATGTAAATCGATTCTGACCTTTGCTGAACTCTGGCTGTGCAGTTTGACAGTTAATCACTTGATAAGTGTGTTGTGTGTGCGCAAACGTGTATGTGCGTGATTTGTGTATGTGTGTGTGGGTGTGTGTGTGTAAAGCTATTGTTTCTCGTTAAGTCTGATTAAGTACAGAAAAACAGCAGGGTACCAAACCATCAGGCAATGGAAGATGGGAGTAGAAGAGCAGAGAGAGAGAGAGAGAGAGAGAGAGAGAGAGAGAGAGTGTGAGTGAGTAGTGGGTAATCATCCAACAAATATTCAACAGATACTTTAACTTCTTATTGACACGATCCATAAATACATCATGGTCGGCCAGTAAGCCAAACAGGGGGTGATGTTTGAGGAGGAAACTTGAGTTTCATCATAAACAACATACAACTGCACATAATAAAACAAAGTGCCAGACAAACGCCCAGTGACTGAGAGGACTCTAGTGTGCAAGGTTTTTATGTAAGGGTTCATATGTTTCTAATATGTCCTCAATTATATGTAGTCAATTCAGATCTCTATAAAAATATATTTCCCTTGAGCAGAAAAGTCGACATAAGCTACTGAAAAAAAATACTTAAGAGTGCACAGGATTTGCTCAGGATTTGGGGTAATAGCTCACATCCCACTTAAGGTCTTATTTGGGGTAGGATAATTAAATTCAGCTTCATATCCCGAATATTCCTGTACACATGAATTAACAGAATATTCCAAATATTACCATGGAAACGGACCACAAAAGTAAATGGGATCAGGTACCTACATCCCAATTAAAATATCTCAGCTATCAACAGTTTAAGACTAAGCTAGTATGTGTTAAAACAGAGTTAGATGTAAGAACAAGGCTGAACAAGGCAGCTCCATGCAGCCATGCAGCCCAGTTAATGTTAATATGGCCGTTAATATGTCACTGTTGCTTCAAGTCACCCAACCTAGGTTACATTGCAGGGTGAATAACATGTCAATATAGGCTGCTCTATGCAATGAGGGTGTTCAAAATGTCAATACAGCTCAATACGTCAATACAGCTTCTACACTATGTCTCTATATTGTTGTATGTGGGGTGGAGGGGTGAAGGGGATTGGGTCATTATGTCAATGGATGCCTGCTATGTGTGCACGCACACACACATATGGATGTTATTGAATTGTCAATGGATTAATGCAAATGCCTTTAATATGTTTTTTTTTACGCTTTGTTGCACAGAGGTGGAATCTGATTTTTAACAAAAGGTTAAAAAGTCAATTTTTGGGGGGTTTCAGTGTGAATACAGCCTCAGACAGGACTAGTGATCTCTGGTCTCTAAGGGGATTCTGTTGATAGACAGCAGCTAGTGGACATCGACTGCAGGACATGAACAAAATACTGTTTACAAGATGGCAAGCCTGCAGCTGAACAGCTAAAGACCTGTCATGTCATATTGTCATTGAATGTTGTTAACAAAGAAAATATGTGGTTGATTTTACAAGTCACAGTTCATGGTAAGCGCAGGCATGAAAGAGTGGAATCTAGTTGTGTCTCTCTCTTACACACACACACACACACACACACACACACACACACACACACACACACACACGCTCTCAGATTAACCTAATCAGGCTAATCTGTCAGCCTAACGCACATCATAAAACGGCCACTAATCCCTAGCCGTCCTTCCGCAGTGCCAACTGAGCGGTCGTTGAGATAAAGTGAGCTGCTGCGTCTCCTCTGTCATTAGGCTGAATCACACAGACAGCAATCTTAACCTCTGTAAATCTTCTAACGGTTTACGAGAGAGACAGGAGGGGGGAGGGTACAGAGAGAGAAACGTCTCCTGTTATTCCTACAAACTTCACACATCAAGAGTTGTGGTGGTGGTGGATCGTGGTCTGAAATGGGTGGTGGTGAAATACAGGGACAGTTAAAATGCGATCTGACCTTTAACCCCATATGACCCACATCTAATCTTTCCCTAACCAGCAAATGAAATTGGCTGTGGGCCAAACAGGGTTTATGTTTCTATGGATTATTCAGCCTTGGTGCTAGTATCATTTTTCCATTGAAAGTCAACTGACAGAGCTGGTCTTAGAGTTGAGGTGTTTTTGTTAAGTTAGATGCATGTTGACAGATGTAGTTTGATATAGATCCTATATTAAATGTTTTTTCTTTTTTTATTGATGTTTGCTAACTTTTATCTGAAATGTTTTTCATTGCATGTATATAATGATTTATTGCTTGATGACTGAAGCACGGTTTGTATTGGTGATAGTTCAATACTATCCACTACTACTACAATGCTATCTAACTGCCATTCCAAATACCATACCAATGGTATTTAGATACATAACAACATATAATACTATTTATAATAGGATGTACATTGGACCTACAGTAAGTCGTTCTAGTATCACAGGACCGTGCTGCCCTCTTGCCTGTAGAAGGGGTATAGCAGACAGAGCTGTTAACTGGTTAGACCAGAAAGACTGACGTTTACAACTGTGTAGCACAGATCTGATCTATTTAGGGCTGTCCAATCAGAGAGAAATCTGATACCCCACGTGGTTTCTTCTACACAGTTGCAAAAATAATACAAAAAAGTAAAACCAGATAATACTTACTGGTGTAAGCCAGCATACGCCGTTCTACCTATGTATTAGTTTCAGTGATACATTGAAATGAGACAGTTACTTGTTGTTATTTGTTTTTGTCTGCATTTAGAGTATCCAGTGAGGATTTAACCGCCCCCCACCCCAACACACAAAACCACACACCACCAGATGAGCCAGATTGCTAGACACTGCTAAATGCTTTGTGTCTTAGATGACATTGCCAAAACCAGACATGACAGACAATATGACAGATACCCATCGGGTGTACCAGACTGTGTGTGAGCGTGTTAGAGGTGAATGTGTGTGTGTGTGTGTGTGTGTGTGCATGCGCATTGGGGGTTGTTTGCGTCTGTGTGTGCGCGTGTGTGCCTGGTCTGAAGTGGTGGTGGAGTTGGACAGACAGCCTGCTGTCCCAGATGTCGTCATAGTGACCAGTGGTCCTTTTATTTGACCCCTCCAGATGGTGACCCCCCGCCCCCCCCCCCCCAACCCCCAGTGACCCCTTCCTGGAAACACAGTGCACGTGGGTATGTGCGTGTGTGTGCATATGCTTGTGGGTGTGTGTATGTATGTGTGTGTTAAGCTTTGAAGGACTGACTGATTAGGTTTGAAGGATGTGTCAGTGGGGTTGAAACTCATTTAAGCCCTAATCTTTTTTTTAAATTTTTTTAGCAAATTAAATAAAGGTTCAAACATCAATTTTTATTGAGTCAGCCTGGAAGGTGAGATGGAAAATCAATGTTGTCATCCTACACCCACATAAAGAATGGGTCTATTTCACTCAAAATACTTTCAAACTGTATAAATCTAAAAAGTAACAGCTTCAAAAATGATGACACCGTGAGTTTTTGAATCCAGAGCTCTGCATATCTATTGTAGAATGAAAACCATTTTTTAGTCCACAGCAGGGCTACACTCTTTTTGGCATTTGGATTACAACCACTGTTTCAAATGCAGCAGAAATAATAAAATATACTTTTACAGCAACGGTCGTGGGATATTTGTCTTTCCTCATCGCTCTCAAACTTCAACGTCAAACTTCAAAAAATAATAAAAGGAAATACCAGGCAATTCAATAATTCATGTTATTGCTATGATCTAGGACAGTCCAGTATTCATGAACATGATCAACTCTTTCCCAAAGCCAGGAAACGGAGAATTGAAACCTGTGATTTCACAGCGGTAAACTAATTGTGCAGAACGTTCGCTTGAGTTTTTATACGTAGATGAGCTTCATCTTGTAGAGCCGCTGTCAGCTCTGAACCAGAAAACCACCAGCATGCAGTCACCTTTACCATCGCTCCCTATCCTTTAGCTTTTTCCTCCAGATGTTATACCAGTTTAGGCTAACTTCTATGAATTATTCAATTGGGTGGTTTTCCACTTTTTCTAACCCGACATTCAGCTGCCAAACAGTTAACAGCAAAGTGGACAATGAAAAGGCAGCGAAAGAGAACCTGCTCTCCCTCCTCTACACTAATATATTCATTACTGTCATTAACCTTCCTGCTACACAGCCCCCTTATCTAATTATCCCCCTGTTACCACCACACTCAACACACAAGCACACACACATACACACACACACACACACACACAAAATCTTTCTCAGACAAGCAAACACACACCATTCTCAGCTGCTCCCCCCCCACTACTCCACATGTTTGACAAATGAGTGGTCTCGCCTCATCAAGCACATGACAATGTAAACAGATGGGAGGTGGAGACAGGGACCCGTGCCAGCTCTAAACACACACACACACACACACACACACACACACACACGGTGCAAAAACCCTAACATATGTTGCAGTTATTCATACAGCTATGCTTGGAGACACTCGCAGACGCTTGGGGAGTATGGCTGACGGGAGGGTCTTTAAGAACACCATCCAAGGAGGAGTTATAGGATTTATTGATTTGTCTCCTCCTTTGTGCCTTTTTAATGTGGGGTTTAGTTGGGATGGGTGCACAGATTGACTGTGCATGTGCCAGAGATAGATAGATAGATTGAATTCACAATATAATATCACAATAGCACAAATATCATATCTCCCCTTCCCCTCATCCCATGAGACAGTCGATGACCTATTTTATAACTATGTTCAATTTCAATACACCAAACAACAAATGTTTCCCCTGTCAGGATAACAGTCTTGTGATGCTCATGCTACATATTTATTGTGAAGGGCGCTTTCAACACAGACACAAAAAGGCTGTGATTCACAGTTACACCTTTTATGATGTTAGCAATGTCATCTGTGCAAATAGGCGTACAATCTGTACAGAAATAAATGACTAAGCAACATTTTCCATGCAACATGCAAGCCAGTGGTTCAGCCCAGGACTCAAATTTGAGGATGTAGTGTGACCCTCAGAGGCAGGTGTTTGTGGGAGCCCATCAGAAACAGGACCCGTAGTTTAAACACTGCTGCTCTTCAGCTGCTCGAAATGAATAAGACAGCATTACCAATAAGAAATAATTCATAATAGAGACACTCCATAATATTGAATGGTCATGACAATTTGCCATTGTGAAATGTACATATACATACAGAACTACAGTCGGTCATGTACTGTATTCATTCATATCACACAGGACACCAAAATAAGAGCCTTGCTTCCTGACACTTCTCTTGCCGATCCAATCACAATCCTCCACGTCTGCAGACAATTAATACAATTCACTTGCAACACATTGTGAC
Organism: Hoplostethus atlanticus; assembly: GCA_034670405.1. Taxonomy (NCBI): domain Eukaryota; kingdom Metazoa; phylum Chordata; class Actinopteri; order Trachichthyiformes; family Trachichthyidae; genus Hoplostethus; species Hoplostethus atlanticus. The sequence continues at coordinate 10,570,305 of JAXDDX010000002.1, read as the reverse complement.
ATTTAGGTAACCCTAACAGTTCAATTCTCTTTCCTTTCAGTGATCTTTGGCCTCCAACATGCTAGGCACTTAAAACCAGAATTTACCCTGATGACGACTGAGCTCTGCAGTAATTCGCTAAGTGCCGCAGACAGTTCTCAGTAGCACAACCAGATAAATATTTCAATCATTATTTCTATCATTTTCTCATGATATAAATATGTACAAAAAACAACATTCCATGCTCTGTCACATGCAATTATCTCCCATCATCACATACCGTACATTACTTCACTTTCAAAACATATGCTGTACATTCTTGCTCCTCTCTTGAATTGCGCAGAACATCTTTTGCTTTTACTTGGCAGTCGCTGTGTGAGCACACACCATGTTAAATATGTGGAAGAGAATGATGTAAATATGTGTAATATAAAATAAGCATGACTTCCACACAGCTATGGCCGTGGACATGCACTACTACCTCATAACGTTACCTTAATATACCTAAGCTTGACATAACATACAATTGAAGCTCTGCTTGAGTCAAATCAGCGAGGCCGCGGGTATTCTTTGGAAAGCAGTTGTTTTCTTTTCAAAGGATGCACAAGCGCTGACTTTCTGTTGTTGTGGTGTTCCACTTTTCCACTGTCGCTGTATATCTTTGGGGATGTTTATCCAATATGTCATATTAATCCATATATAATATTGTTTTTGTTATTGATGATTTGTTCTCGTTGTTGTGGTGCAGAGGTCAATAGCGTTTGACTTGTCAGGAAAAGACGTCAGGTTTCTTCATATGTTTCCTTATTCCACTTATATTGAGTTCACATTAAGTCAGACATGAGTTTGATCCACTGAGTTTGATCAAGTGCAGCAGGAAAAGTTTGGCTTATTCCTGGTGGCTGTCAGGCTGGTCACTGAGTTATAGCTCTCATCAAAATGGACTTGCTTTGTCACCTCTCTGTGGGGTAGAGAGAGAGAGAGAGAGAGAGAGAGAGAGAGAGAGAGAGAGAGAGAGAGAGAGAGAGAGTGGTAGTTCATATTTTAAACACCAGAGGGTAGTAAAGGTCAAGATTATGACCAAGAGCCTGGTATGTACAGTGTTTGCTGTTCAGATATCAAGAATGGGATGGATTAATTTGTATTTCCATCATCCCACTTGAGCTAAACAAATATAATCTATAGCTGTCATGACTAATGGTGCTCATGCTAATTTTCACTGGTACTTCGGCACTTTTGGTGGTTTGGCAATAACATGGCTCAACTCCTAACTGTTTTCGTTCAACGTCTGACAAGTTAGCAAGCTAGTAAAAGTTACTGTTTATCTTGTTTGACTGTGAGTAGTATCTCACCTGGCCAGGTGCAGCACAGCCTCCAGAATATTGGAGCCATCTTTGGCACTGGTCTCACAGAACAGAGCGTTGTATGTCTGTTAGGGGGGAACCAGAAGAAACAGCATTTATCCATACTACCTGGGGAGAATGGTACTGTCTTGTAGCAGTGAGTGTGTATGTGTGTGTGTGTGGTGTCTTACCATAGCTAGCTTTTCTCCATAGCTGGTAGGGACACAGCTGATTCCTTCCCGTCTGAGGTCACACTTATTACCCACCAACATGATGGGAATATCATCCTGCGACACATCCTTTAAAAAACGTATACATAGAAATAATTTTTCAGTGTGTGCATATCTATTATGTTCCATCGGCAGACGTACAGCGTACAGGACATCAAACTGATAATGACTACTATTGGTTTGCACGACACAGTGTGTACATACAGTTCACAGCTATCAGCATCAACAATACATTCACAGAAATCAAACATTTTCACACACATAAAAAAACACACATTATAACAGCCAAACACACTTCAATTCTGCACATCCAACACTTACGTTTTTGCTGCATGTAAAGAGAGAGAAACAAAATCACTATGTGTGACATTCAAACATAAAGTCATCAAGGAGTCTCCTCGTCTCCTTTACAAGAAATCCTTTGATCTGTCGTAACTCTATTCTGCTGAACCAATAAGGTGGTAAATTACTGTAATGTGAACAGTGTCAGTTTCTGTTCCTGCCGCTTGTCTGAGGGAGTAGCATAGCATAGTGACTGAGTGAGGATAGAGATGTGTTACCTCAATCATGTCCACCCACTCTCTAACATTAAGGAAGCTCTTCTCACAGGTGACATCGTACAACAGCAGGACTCCGTCCGCTCGGCGGAAATAAGACTTGGCGATGCTGCGGAACCTGGGATGGATGGAGAACATGGTTTATGATACACACAACATTTCCTTAACCCCTATAACACATTCTTGTTTATTTGCTATTGATGGTGACAGCCTGAGGGAGCAGTGTCAAGGGACGGAGAGGGGGAGAAACAAGCCTGCTCATGCATTGTTGTATATCACTCCTACCAGTCTTTCTCCCAACTCCCCACTCTCTAACACACACACACACACACACACACACACACACACACACCTCTCCTGTCCTGCAGTGTCCCACAGTTGTAGTAAAGTCGGCTCTCCATCCACGGTTAGGGTCTTCATCTGGAAATCCACACCTGCAAACACAGACAAGACACAGGAGAAACCTCTGAATTCATGCTACCGTGTGCAGGAGTTATTCACCCGCTAGTCATCTTAAACTGAGCTGAGTCAACCAAGGTGGACAAGTCAGCCACCAGAGTGACACCAGAGTAATCCAACCCACCCAGAGTAGCGCTGGTGTTTGATCTGAACTCATTCTTGCAGAGGCGAAGCAGGAAGCAGGACTTGCCCACAGCAGCATCTCCAGCCAATACGATCCTGTAGGCCTTCTCTGATGTCATGTAGCCGAGGTCGATGCGGTCCTTCACCCTCTCCTGGGGAGGGAGCGACGGAAAGAGAGACAGTTAGAGTAAGAGAGTAGTAGAGTGAGTATGTTGAGAAATAAGCTGAGTTTGCATTCTGGATATTGAATCCTGGTTTGCTTCTCTCCATCCTCAGCCTTCACCACTTTTCCTTTGCAGTTTTTCTTATTATGTGTAGTTTCCTTCTTTTCTCTCTACCCACAGCTCCACTACGTGTTTAGTGATAGCGTTGAGGGCTTTAGGTCTTATAGTGGCTCTAGAAATGTTAAAACATGCTACTAAATAACATCCCTCCCACTCTTCCTCCACCCGTCCTGCTCTCTACTTGCCTCTGTTTCCTACCCTGAGGGTTTTATGTGCACTCGGGGCTCCAGAGCTGACAGAACACTGTAACTCAAAACTAATATCCCTCTTTCTCACCTCCCTTACATCCCCTCCCTCTTTCCTTTCCTCCATGTCTCTGTTACCTTAGTAGTGATAGCGGTGAGGGCTTTACGTGTGGTGGGCGGTCTGGGGCTGCTGAGGGATTCAGGGGGGTTCCAGTCCAAAACTGAACCACTCTCCGACCCAAACGCTGATTCAGCGTCCTGCGTCTCTGCTGGCTACAGACACACAGTGAACATTGTAGCATTAGAGCAAAGATGAAACAGAATTTATGTTTTTATTATTGTGACCTTAAGACATTTAGCTTCATCCTTGTGTTTCACTTGTATCTTCAATCAATCAATCAATCAATCAATCAATCAATCAATCAATCAATCAATCAATTAAGCAGGAGTTTTATGCAACTCAGTCAAGGATTAGGTGACCATTAAGGAATGGTTTAGGGATAAAACTTATTTAATTGAACGTATTTGATTTTATGCAACTGGTTACAGAAAACCAGTTCTGATCTGTGATGTCAACATGAACTGTGACAGTGCTGTGGGTGATGTTACGAGGTTATTATAGTAATAGTAATATTTGCACGAGGTTATTATCGGTTCATACTGTTCATACAGTTCATACTGTTGACTATACAATGAAATGAAACTAGTTTGAGTGAAGCCGAAACACATTAAACTTCTATGAATGAATCCAGAGTCAGTCTCCCAATCATTGTCAGCTGCTTTTAAGCTTTTAACGTGGATATTCGGCATCAAAGTAGGCATCAAATTTGATTTGACCAGCTGATAATCTGTGTAACGCTTCCATCACGTGATTTGTTACAGCAGATATTCTTCTTCTGCAGTATGGATGTGCGTGTATCCAAATATGTGTGATGTGATGTTGATGTGTCTTACCTCAATGTCAGAGTTTTCTTCATGCTTCATCATGCTATTCTCCTTCTCATCCTTCTCTTTCTTTCCCTCCCTCTCCTCTTCTTCCTCTTCTTCTTCTTCTTCTTCTTGACCCTTGACCTCCTGCTCGGAGTCGTAGCCTCCATGCGAGCCTCTGAGGGTTGACAGGCCGCTGTCCATGTAGCTTTCAGGCAGGCTGTCCTCCTCACACTCACTGCTGTGTCTCCGCCTCAGGCCTGGGTCACACATAGCCAAGGCCAGGGTGTCGCAGCTGGGTCATTAGGATAACACACAGAAACAGGAAAAGGAGGAAAACAGAAGAGAGAATGGATGCGGCAGCCAAGTCAGGACTGAAACCCTTTTTTGTAACTACTTTATAAGGGCCCACGTTTATAATAATAATAATAATAATAACAATGTGATACTTTATTGATCCCTGTAGTGAAGTTCTCTTGTCCCTTGCCCCCTTCGGCGGAGGCAGGGTGCAGGGTCAGAACAGCACCCTTAAGAGGGATTCAGTGTCTTGCTCAAGGACACTTAGGCAGGATGGATGTGTTCCTCACACAAAGGCCTGAATTCAGGTCCTCAAGTTAAAGGACAGTCTTTCTAACCACCAAGGCTGACCTATGTCAGTATGTCACCCTAGGAAAAATAGAAAAATACTGCCACTTACCTGTGATAATTATAACCATTAACCTGGGTTTATAATGACCCTGCCATTTGATGCCATTTTAAAATTGGGTGTTAACATTTACCAATCCTAGTAGTTAAACTAATCACCCAGAGTCCCTGAATTCAAAGGAACAACAGACTTCTGCCACTCTGAACACAAAACAAGAGGGAACAATTGTCCTGTCTTATCTAAATCATGAAGGGGCTGCAGCAGAGAAGAGCATCCCATCCCAACTGAGATGCCATACATAGTCTGAAGACCTTATTGAAGCCTCTCTTGCAATTGAGTTGCTGCCAGCCTGCAAAGTTGCACCACAGGTTACATTGTGAGACATATCTTACTTCTACCTCTTTATCATTAAGAGTACAAGCCTTACCCCAAAACCCAGAACCCTGTGATTCAACTTCTCAGTGCATCAACATGGACAGCACCCTAAATAAATACCTCAAAGAACATTCAACATTTACTTGACTACTGTGTAAATACACAATAATGTGTTCATGGAAACATCTGCAGTACCAAGAGATAACATTGTCATGTATGTGTGTCACTGTGTTATGTGCTTATGCAAAATCACATTTATGTACGCTATGCTAACTGCCCAAACCTGTACACCAGGTTTAAAAAGGACCCCAGAGCTGGTAACCAGGTATTTACCTTACATTAAACTTCACGTCACTGACTTTTTTGATCCCGAAACTGTCTACTGGGTCACCACAAGGCAGATGCGCCAGCTTACTGAGCTGAGTTGTGATGTGTGATGTGTGATGTGTGATTGACATTTCATAGTTTGCTGCGGAAAATATGAAATGACTTGAAACATCAACAGGGAAATGATAATGATTTCTAAAATGGGATCAAATCACGTCTTGAAAAATGGTTTGAAAAAAATTGACAGCTCAGATCTCATTGTTTCCAGTTTATAAAACCTAAACAAGAACTCACTGATGAGTTGGTCAAGTGAAAGATTTCATGACATTTTCTTCATGACAGCAGAGACTCAATCCGCCCCTCGTCTAGGGCTTACCTGTCTGTAAAGGCGTACGGCGATGAATAGCAGATGCTTTTACTTCTGACTTTGTTCCTGATCTCCGCTGGAGACAAACTGTTAGCCTGCTGCAACACACAACCATGAAATATGAGTTTATGTTTTTTGTGTGTGTGTGTGTGTGTGTGTGTGTGTGTGTGTGTGTGTGTGTGTGTGTGTGTGTATACCTTGCTGTTCCTCTCCACTGCAGTCCTCAGGCCATCATTGGTGTCATGGAGCTTCCTGTTGGCTGTCCTACACACACACACACACACACAGATAGAGAGAGGGCGAGAGAGAGAGAGAGAGAGAGAGAGAGAGAGAGAGAGACGAGAAGAAAAAAGTAAAGAAAATCTTTTTTTAATTTAAATTTTATTGCAATCATGGATTCATCAGTTCATAAAAACTATTTTTATCCCTAAAAGATTTCTCTCTCTTCTTACAGTAGCGTGTGTCCTGTCTAGAAACAGTATATTACATTAATGTGTGTGTGTGTGTGTGCGTGTGTGTGTGTGTGTGTGTGTGTGTGTGTAATCGGCTGACTTACTGTAGAATCTCTATCTGTCTCTCCAGGATGTCTCTCTCATCAGAGAACCCTTTCATTAGCGCCTCGTCTCTGCACACAAAACACAGTCATGATCAATACACTGTTACATGGCCTCCACTCAGTAGTGTATTGACAGTAAACACAGGTACACTGAGGAGTCGCCCCACACCGTTAAATAATAATGCTATTTCCCAACCTAAATTAGGTTCATCTGTGTCAAGAGGCAACATTGAACAGAGACACTAATTCAGCATATATCAAACTGTCTAACTAGTAATTTCTATTATGATAATAAAAAAGGGATGTCATTAACCACTAATATCAAGTCAGACAAAATTCAGCATATTTCTGAACAGCATACACTCATTCCTCGTTCACTAAAGCAATAAAAAGGCTGAGTATGGGACATTTAGTGACAAATGTAAAGCTTTCACCACCACCTTGTATTCCAGGTAATTTCCTGTATTCCTTTTAGATAATTAATTAATAGGTTAACTAGAAAACTAATATCCCTGGGCATGAAGACCTAGAGTATTACTGCTATGCTGAGATCATGAAAGCCTTTAAAACTAATATTAAATAGGTTGTTTTTATGTTTTTATGCCTCTGTATCCTGACTAATATCAGTCAGGATATTAACTCGGTTATTCCAAACAGGATTTGTGATTAAAATGAGCCAACTCAAAGATGGAACAACAACAAGATATTAGTGTCCATGTACATCGCTGAGGCAATTCAATGGGGCAGGTTGTTAATTCTACCCTCCCTGTGGCCCCGTTGCCAGGTAATCCTGCTGAAGGAGTCATTGTGTGTGTGAAGTCACACCAGGATATCCTGTTACAGCTGTGACAAAACATAAACACCCCTGGGAACAGTCTGTCAATCAGTCTGGGGGGTGTGGCCTCTCTCTCTCTCTCTCTCTCTCTCTGTCTTCCAGCTGGGAGTCATTGGTAATACTTGGTTCAGACTGTAGGAGGTTCCAATTCTAGATACAAAATATAAATAAAACTAAACCAAAGCAAACGACACAAACCTATATTAACTCACTGTTCAGTGTTGATGCTTTGATCGGTTAGCTCTGTCTTCAGTGAGTCCATCTCACTCTGCAGACATGCAATGTTGGTCTGAGATCTCATCAGCAGCTGTTTTACCTGCTGGTTGTCCTTTAAAGAGAAATAGGATGGTGAAAGAGAGAGAGGGAGAGAAGGGAGTAAGGGAGACAGGAGGGAGAGGATATGAGAGCGTGTTAGAATTTGGAGCGGAGAGAAAAATAGTAAACAGCTGAAAACTGATGCATCTGATTTACAATCATTGAGTTTCCTGGGTTACCACCCCAAACACAATTCACTGATATAACAAATGGATGCAACATTAAATGGAAAATGAATCAAGGCAGATCTAATCTCACCAGTGTGAGTTCACTAATCTTCTTCTTCAAAGTTGAGCTCTCGTCCTTCATGCTGATGTTCTTGTACTTCTCCTCTATCTGATGAGATAATTGACAGTTACCACTCTCAGTCCTGCTCAGACACAGTCAGATCACCAGCGACTATGCTTATTTCTAGGGGACCAATGGATGACAAATCAAAAGTGGCCAGTAAGGTTGTTTGAGCCTGACTGGCGTATTTGTTTGAGATCACTTCATGTGTGTCAGGCTTCTTGTGAATGCAGTCAGTGATTTTCCAAACTTGTATTCAAACATGTATAGTAAACCTTTTAAAAGAGTGAAGTACAGGCTGTTAACCTTGTCACCGGGACAGTACAATAGTGCATTTGTATTTTTTGAACTGTTTTCAAAGCTGCTCATCACTGCTGCCAGATGAAAATCTTGAATCTCTAAAAAGTACACTTCAAAATATTTATTTTCAAATTGACACTAATGTATTTCTGAATTTAAAGAAGGTTTTGAATGCGTTCCACTGTTTCCAGGTTCATGAAATCTACTCAGTGCATACAAAGGAAAATAACAATTAATTCAAGTTAGAAAATAAAATTAGAAAAGGCCAAAATTGTAGATTTTTTTTTACTTGAGAGCAACAATATTAAGGTGCATACATTACCCTATCTATATGCTTTAGGGGGTATTCCAGTTTTCCAGTACGTGAAAAGGGCACCTGAAGTCCAGGGGTGTTAGGGGCTTTATTAAAGACAACTATGTGTAAGGGCATGCTGATTGACTCTCGTTAGTGTTGATCTACTCCATGATGAACTTGAACTGGAGCCCCGTGGGGAAGCTGCAGTTGTCTAATACAGTGCAGTCAAAGAAATAAAACACTTACCACCTGCATCTTCTGTATCTTACACTGCAGCTCACACAGTTCAGTTTCATAATCACTTCGCAACTCGCTCAATGCTGCCTCTGCTCGCCTGGTCTCCTACACACACACACGCACGCACACGCACACACACACACACACACACACACACACACACACACACACACACACACAAAGTTGTCATATGTGAAGTTGCGACAGTTTTAAAAGGTGTACAATATGATGCGACTGCAGTTTAATGTATTTTTCATAGAAGGATTCATCAGCAGCCTTTGATGAATACACTGCATTTCTGTGGCATCAAAAACAATCAGTATCGTACCAGCAGCACAAAAGTGTGTGTGTGTGTGTGTGTCCCAGTGTTATGTCACCACAGCATGTTCCTGTGATAAAGTAGGCAGTTGTACTTTAGGGCAGGTTTGGAGACCGCTGGGGGTTTGAGGAGTGTTGATCTTATGGTGTTAATACTAAAGAAAAACCCTTAATAACTGACCTTCTGACATTATCAGGCAGTTCTCAAAATAAATGCCTCTATCATAAGTGTATGTGCATGTGTGTGTGGCCCAACACTACAGTGTGAGAGAATGAAGGTGAGTGCCCTCTAGTAATGTGTGTTTTTCCTAGACAAAACAAACAGTAGCTCTGGAGTTAACCGGTGAAGCACACTTACATAAGTTTACACGCACGCGGGGTGATAAGACATGGTTTATCTTCCTGGACATGGAAAAAGTGTATCACCGTGTCCCCCAGACTGAGAATAGGATTTGAAAAAACTACACAGTAACTCGAGGAACACTTAAAAGCATGAAGGTTAAATGAATCAGAAGGTCTGACACCTTTAACTTTTATTATTATCACATACTATCATTTCATACACCATCTTGTTAAACCCAGATTCCAGGAAATATAACTGACTTCCACAGAAGTGGCCAGCAAGGCATCAAAAATAATTTTAACTTCTACAGTAATGAAACTGTGCTCACGTGCTAAAGTGTCCTGGGTGTTGCCCGAAGCAAAGCAGAGGCCCAAGAGCAACAATTTTGACATATCTGTGAAACCTTGCTGATGTACTGCTACACCGGATCAATAGGTGTGTCGGAGGTTAGATCAGTAATGTGATACTCAGCTGTGTGTGCTTGTTTGACATGAGGGAAGAACAGAGCAAAACGCACCCTGCTTATCGCTTTGCCTACACACACTCCAGGGAAAACACAGCAGGATAGCTTGGCGTATTATGAGCGTGGGATGTAACATGCGTGTATGTGTGGCTGCCCCACCTGCTGCCGTGTCTTTTTCTCAGTAGCGTGAATGCGTTGGTCCATCTCCTCCTCCATCTCACTGAGTTGCATCGAGGCTTGGTCTTGTGCTCTGCAAATTAAACAGTGGCATGTTTTCATTGTGTTGCAGACACATTGTAGGTCTAACTGATAGCTGTCAATTCGTACAAACGTTTTCTACGACCACTCATTCACCATCTCTGTTCGTATCTGAATGTGTGTTTCTGCTGAAAAAGCATTGACAGCAGTAATCATTTCTTGCCATGCTTTACTTTTATCAGTTCCTGTGACTCCTCTGCTCACGCTTCTGAAAATTATGTTTCTTTTCCTCATGCACACGAGTGCAAAACTTCGATTTGGCCATGGTTTACTTGCACACGACAGCCCTTTCACGTCAGCAAATTCATACACATTTGTTAGTGTCTTTGTTAATCTGGGCGGTGTATGTGTGTGTGTGTGTGTGTGTGTGTGTGTGTGTGTGTGTTGTCTACCGTTTGACAGCGAGTGCCAGGTTCTCCATCTCACTGTTGTGCTGTTTGATCTCTTTGGTGAAGTTTATGATGACTCTCTCAAACTGAGGCACCAGTCTGGGCTCAGTCAGACTGATGTTCTGGTACAACGTAGCCGCCTGGTCATTCCTGGAAGACAATCATGATTTGATGTCAGCTCAGTGCGGTTTACATGCGTACAGCAGTGTTCCCCCAAAGGACTTGTAGTACTTTGTTCAGTTTCACATAGGGCTTGAAATTAAAGGTCCCAAATTTTCCTCTGTTATACATACAGTACATATGATCAATCATGTTTGATGAAGTTACTAAAAACAACGGGACTTGGTCCTGATTGGCTCCCCTCACTAAATAATTACCGAAATCCGTCCAATCAGGCCAGTTTGCAGCATTTGAACTGGAAAGCCTTCACTCAGCAGGTTTACCTCAATTGAATTAGAGGAGCTAGTGTTGTCGGCCAATCAGGGTCCAGTATTGTGACTGTTCTGCCTGTGAGGACTTAGTCTTCAAATTCATTCAGTTTAACTAATTCAATTCAATTCATATTTCAAAACATCATGAAGAACATAATGCTTATCTTGAGCCAACAAAATCATAAAAACTGAATAATATGGCACCTTTAACACCCGCCAGTGTATTATGTATAATACAATATGGGTAAAAGTGTGTTGGAAAACTCTGTTAATTCTACCAGCCACTTTGGTGGTTGAGTTTAGTTTTTCTATAATATTGTTGTCAGGTTAAACCTGGTATCTCCAAAATGTCATCTTCTCTCTTTTCAGGAGCTAAGAAAATCAACCTCGTTTTTAACTTTTTTTTGCATTTTTGAGTGTATCAAAAATGGTTTGAAGGGGATGTATAAGCCCAAGGTTGGTAATCTTTTCTCAACCCATACAAGAATACAATGGAATCCTTCAATTGAGGTAAAGTGAAGATGCTTTTATGTTCTTTTCATATTTCTCTGACAGTGGGGGGCTGCTGTTGCTGCCATCATGAAAAACACAGTGAGCATTCTCCAGACCAGAACGGTTCATAGGGCAGTATATCATTTCATCTAGCTACGTGTAATTATATCATTTTCCCCATTTATGGAGTTCTGTGGTCATCAGCAGTAGTGAGTTCCACAGTGATAAAGTCTCCTGCGTCACAGCACAATGGTAAAAGTGTGTCATGTGAGTCAATGATGTGACTGTGTTTGTCTTCTGACAGGGTGGCCTGACCTATAATCTGAAAGCATATAGACACTGTTGTGTTTCTGTCAATAGCACAAAGTGAGAAACAGCTTGCTGCAGCGTCATGCAGCGTCACACAAACACTGAGAAAGGCGCACACACACACACACACACACACACACACACATAGAGCATACAGACTAACATCAGACAGGCAAAGGTGGAGATACACAGACCCAAAAACATAGACCCAAAGACACACAGACAAACACACTCACACACAAACAGCCAATAGTTAGTCATTTATATTATCAAGTACATCTGCCCTGACCAATAGCAGGTTGACCATCTAAAGCCCTGGAGTTTTGCTGGCCCCTCGTAGGGTCAGACCAGAAAGATATTTCCAACAGTGATCCCTTAGGATGCTGTAGGCAGGGAGGTGTTTATCTGTTATCACAAGCCCAGTCTCACAGAACAGAATTAAATTAGTATGTCACACTTTTATGTCACACAAAAAACACAAGGATATCACAGATGGATAGCACCACCATAACCACACCTTGCCCCCTATTTTTTTTAGAGCGTTAAAAATATATGACAAAAACAAATAGACTGGGAAAGTGTGGTTTTAAATGACGGTTCCATTGCTTTTCATAACTTTCTCACAAATCATTTCTATACAAGAAGGCACACATTGTTAAGAGCTTATCCCTTAATCCCTTTACCGTCAGTCCACAACATTCTTCCTACAGATTTCCCTTTTCAATTTATTTCTCTGTTCCTGCTCTTTGTATGCTGGAGTCTGGGGCTGCGTTAATTCCCTGACCATTAACATAATGCTGTACAGTGGAAACTGAAAGAATATACAGTAGTATGTTGTCCCCCTTCACTTTTTTATGCACACTGTCCGACACACACACAAATGTACACACACACACACACACACACACACACACACACTCACAAAATACCCCTTCTTTCCCTGAGAAACAAGCACTTCATTTTCATTTTAACAAGCTGTGTATTTTCTAGTTTCCATCTATCAGCTGACGGCTGTAATAGTGACTATAACTGGCTGAACATAAGGAGTGTATTTAGCTGTGTGTGAGAAGACCACCCCACTGTGACAATCAATGTCCCTGATGCCACAGCATGGCAGCGCGAGGACCAGTCCCATGCCAGGCCTGGGGGCCCGACACACAAACACACACACACACACACACACACACACACACACATAATCTATCCATCTATCTATATCATAGACACTTTTCATAGGCAAGAATATAAAAAGGGTGAAGACACATTTGAACTTGAGTCAAAGACCTGCTAGAAAGAAAATGCACTGCAGATAACTATTGTCTTTATTTGGCTGCTGAATGAGAGTAAATGTCGTCTGTCCGTATAATTTCATAAAGGAAACAGACTGGTTGTCCTATATTTTATTATAACCTGCCAGACCGTTCAGCTTGAACTTTAAACTAAAGTGCACACTTGATGTCACCAAAGCTGATTTGACTATTTTATGCTTCATCTTCATTTACTTATCTGTCAACCTGCTACCTGCTCTCCTTCTAACTGCTTGTCGCATTACCTTCAATAACACACCTATCCAGTCTGTTCTTAACCTTCTCTCTGCTGCTGCAACGAACCAGTCAGGGTCATTAAAGTTTCATCCAACCTTAAATAAAACGAGATCAAGTATTCTACACATTTGAATCCATCTACCTACCCATCCACCACCCCACACTGGGCAGGCTTCCCCATCTCACCTCGGGATGAATGTGGCCTGGTCCCCGAGTCTCCTCTCGAAATCCTCCCAGACGGCGGAGACCTCTCCTCCGTCCGACTCCATGTCCTCTCCGTAGCGGGCGTGGAAGCCGCTGATGAACTCCACCAGGGTGACGGTACCGTCGCTGTCGATGTCCAGCCGGTCAAATATCCTCTCGGCGGCGGCCGCGGAGACTTGAAGCTCTGAGCAGATGATCAAAAACTCGTTTTTCTCAATCCGCCCCGAGTTATCCACGTCGTAGGCGTGGAAGAGGGAGCGCAGCCGGTCCTGCTCCTCGGCGCTGATACCGCGGAGGGAAGGATCCATATGACTGGGAGAATACAAAGAAAGCTCGATAAATGCAATGACCACCGAGACTAACCGGGGGAGTCCCCCGCCTATATCCAATGCATACCGACGGTCTATAAATAATCCAATGATATCAGCAAAATACAAAAAGTTCCCCCCTCCGCATTTGCGCCTACCAAGTTCGAGTTGTCTGTCTATATTTCGATAGCGGTAAGAACATTCCTACGGCGAAATCTGATCCCAAATTGTGTCCTATTTGGAGAGAATCGTTAAAAAAAGGAAACTTGGACACTTCTGTTCCTGTGTTGCCTTTCTACCGGTTTGTATTTTCTGGTGGCTTGCAGGCAGGAGGAAAAGAAAAGCTGCTCATGGAGCCTGAGTCAGGTGCCAAATAGCTATACCTTTACCTGTGTGTGTGTGTGTGTGTGTGTGTGTTTCTCTCCCCTGCTGAAACAAACAATAGAGGTCTTGGCCTCTAGCCAAAGTGCAGGGTTGAGTGGGTTGAATAAACTTTCTAAGTCGTAGAGAGACAGTATTCCCCAGCCTGTACAACCACCAAATTATGAGAATGTTGCAGGGAAAACCACTGTGAATTTCCACAGAGACAAATATACCTTAAACACCACATGTCATATATGGATGTCTGTGAGCAGCTCTACTAGAAAATGGACCAATTCATGTTTGAGATTATCCCAATCTACTTTGTCAACATGAACATTTCAAGTCCGAATAAATTACTCATTGGGGTCTTCGTTCTGAAAGGTTTAAGAAGCCCCACTCGGCAGGCCTAACGCCCCTGTCAGTGTTACTTGGTACAACACGTCATCATGTGTAACGTACCGTGCTCTATGTATGTTGAAAATATCACATCCTTTTGAAGTGTCTGCAGCCTCTGACTTTGATATCTGACCTGGATTTGAACGTGATTTCATTCCTCTCCCCGTTTTCAAACTCTTCCTCGGGCAACAAGTTCCCGCGTTCTGTCCGTGTCTCGCCCTCTTCCTCCTGGTAACGGTCATGGAACCCGCTGATGAACTCCTCCAAGGTCACGGTGCCATCTTTGTCGATGTCTAGTCGGTTGAATATGCTCTCCGCTTCATTGTCCGAGACGTGCAGCTCCTGGCAGATGGTGAAGAACTCATTTTTTTCAATCACACCTGAATTATCCACATCGTAGGTGTGGAAGAGCGAACACAGACGGTTTTGTTCTGCCTCGCTCATGCCCTGTGTTGACGCCATGGCTTTGCTCCACAAGTCAGGAAGAAAGCGCTCAAGCTCTTGTAATGTGCTCTTTGCTAATGTGGTCTTAGAAAAAAAAAAGTTTAAAAAAATAAAGAAAACAACCACTGGAGTTGCCGTCAATCACAGATAATATATCACAGATAGCGCAGCCAGTTAGTTTCAATTAGAGTTGTTTCCATGGAGATTAGTTTCAGAGCTAGTAATCAACCTTCCCAAACACCTAATTACGAGGAAGATGCAATAATAATCCTTTTGAATATCCCCTACAGTATGGCAAATAGAAAGTTTAACAATGCATTGCCTATTGGTGAGAAGTAGAGGAGGTCATCAGTCAACTCCTAGGTGGGAGTTAGTAAGAGGGTCCACTCCATGTGTGAAGAGCTCCCACCGCTGAATGGTCCCAGGATGGTTTCTGTCTTCCTGGTGCTTCCATTTATATCCTGCCTCTCCCCTTCTTCTTTTTATGTCTCCTTAGCAAACACACAAGTGAACTCCCCTGACACACACACACACACACACACACACACACACACACACACACACACATGCAGATCTGATCGAAGGTATTTTATTTATGACAGATTGTGTGTTGGAGCAGAAGTCATAATCCGTGAGATCCAGCCGACCTCATTTGAGATATTAATATCACACGAATGTCTCTTGGTGTAAACTTGGTGAAAGTCAAAATTGTTACCGCTATTTGAGTTGGATCAATTTCAAGAGGTTGATCAGTTACAGTGTGTGATCATGTAGTGTCGGTGTGTGTGTGTGTGTGTGTGTGTGTGTGTGAGTCAGGGCAGTGGGAACACTTTAACGGTAGCGTTGACTTCTCTGATCTCTCTCTCTGAGGGGACATGGACACAACCATACAGATGGAGCACCTTCAACCTGGAGAGAGAGAGAGAGAGAGAGAGAGAGAGAGAGAGAGAGAGAGAGACAGAGAGAGAGAGCTTCACAATGCCCACATTGTGAAAACAATTAATGAAAGACAAAAAAACAACACCGCCCAAACCTTAGACCCTCACTGAGAACAAGGAAAAACTCATTAGGGGACCAATAACTATGTGTAGTCTGGACTCATATAGTCACTTTTGAAGTGTTGAGATCAACTCTAATAGTTATTTAGAGGCTGATGACTCTGTTTACATATTGTGATAGTGCAGTGTTTCAAGTAATCGTTTTGACAGAAACAGTGAGTCAGAAAACAGTATCAGTCTGTCCTCTCTTGCAATTTTGGTTCCACGCAATTTAAAATTCATCAGCTGATGGTAATGTGTTATGGGGGTGTGTGTTTGTGTGTGTGTGTGTGTGTGTGTGTGTGTGTTTACCTCTTGCAGCGCCTGCAGAGTTTGAGGATGTTCTCTGGGCTGATGTGACAGAAGCTGAATTTGACCGTATGGAGGTGTCCACTGCAGTAATTCGCCAGCAGAGTTACCCTGTAACACAGAGACACATACGCTTATTGCATTGTATCGTATATCAAATCATATCATATTGGACCATATAGTCCCATATATCATATCAAATTGTATTATTATTGTATTATTCTGATGAATATTGTATAATATTTTGCTTTATTAGTTGAAGTTGTTCCCTCCCCTACCCTCTGTTCCCTGTGCCAGTAGAGCTAACGTCCAGGTGTTGAAGTTTTCTACAGCCCAGAGCAAGAGACTGGACTCCTGTATCTGTTACCGCCTTGCAGCCACCCACATCCAGGGATCTGACACACACACACACACACACACACACACACACACACACACACACACACACGCACACACGCACACACACACATATATCCAACATATATCCGATATATATATCCAAGTGAAGAGAATACAGAAGACCCAGAAGACAGCAAGCTGTGTTTTCTTAGACTGCATGCGGGTTCTGGTGTATTTCTATCACATCACAAACAAGTGATCAGTTTCTGTCAGGCCCTTCTGTCCTGGGGCCTTGCATTTAGACACCAATGCTAAAGTACTTTGGTAACCTTTCAGTGTTGTTACTTAACATTTTGTCAGTACAACAAATTACAGAGAAAAAGCATCTTGTGATTAATAATATAATCTTTGTCATTATTTATGGTAGGTATGTGAAAAAAAGACCAAGACTAAAATAAATTTGGTCAGAGGCAAATTTAATTTAAAATGAGACATGAGACTGGATCTTGATATCAAGAGCAGGGTAGTAGAGTCTGGTCCTGGCACAGACAGAGATCCATTGTTGATGTCATGTTGTGATTTGCATGCATGGATCTGCACCTGTATGTGTGTGTGTGTGTGTGTGTGTGTGTGTGTGTGTGTGTGTGTGTGTGTGTGTGTGTGTGTGTGTGTGTACCTGATGCAGGGTGTGTATGTACTGATGTTGTGCAGTGTCAGGTCAGTGACTCCAGGACAGGAACTGAGGGTCAAACTCTGAAGGTCAGCACATTCCTGGAGCACCTTGTCCACTGTGGCATCAGTCAGCTGGATCATTTAAGTAGAATTTAAAATATCAGTAATAATCAGTGTGAGTTTCAAAGTAAGGCTTTATTAATTTATAACAGAAAGGTTGAATTTCTGGAGATATAAGGATTTTGTCACACCGCATCAGGCACTAATAGAATCAAATCAAATTATTTTCAAGGTGTATTTAACATTTGTCACATTCTCTGTTGCAAAATATGATCCCTAATATCTGCAAAACTAATCAAACACACACACACACACACACACACACACACTAACTCACAGTCTGTAGTCCTGTCATATTGAGGGACAGTAGACATTTGAGCTGTGATGTCATCAGTGTGAGACTGCGTGCAGTGATCTTTGGCACCTGACCGATGTTTAGATGCTGGAGGCGAGGACACACCTAGGACACAGGAGACAAGGAAAAGAGGAACAGACATGTTGCAAATACACTCAGTGGCAAATATATTGGGACATTTCTCATTTCTTTTTGCTATTTTCTGCATTTCAAATAAAAAGATCAACATGGGGCAAAAGTACACAGTGTCTAATATCTTAACAGCACTTAACAGAAAAATATACTTGCATACATGTTGAAGCATGTTTGAGACATGGCAGTTATTGTGTTTGCAAAATTAAAAAAAAGATAACCACATAAAAGACGATATGGTAGCTCAGTGGATCGGGGCCCAAAGGTGGGTCAATGGAAGACTAAAAATGGGTTCCTAAACTGTTCTGGAAAAATCTGTATCAGCAGTTATTAGTTATGTAATGTTGCCAGAGGTCCCTGCAACATATGATAAGCTGAAACATTACAGATTAGTACATTTTGTTAGATTAGTTTACACAACAGAAAATGAGTTGTGGCTCCTGAAAAAGATTATCGTAATACATATTTCCTGGAATAAGCTGTGTGGTTGATACATAAAAAGGTGCTTCAGAGCAGTAAATACCTCATATACTGTCTCTAGACAGGACAGGGTGAGGAACTGACAGCCAAACACCTCCAGCCTGCACAGACTAATGTAGAAACACACACACACACACACAAACAAACAGACGTGTGTGCATGCAGACACACATTAAACTCTCTTTTTCACACAAAAACACACTCATGCATGAATGTATTAATGTACACATGCACCTTCTACAAATGCTTATTCCAATATATGAAGAGACACTCAAATCGTGACACACATGCACATACATGCACACACACTGGGGTGCAGTCAAATGACATGAAACTGACATCACCTTTCTCTGTGTCTCTTGATGAGTTTTATCAGTGGGTCATCAGTGACCTGGCAGCCATTCAGGACAACAGTTTCCAGTCTTAACCTGTAAGTTATTATTATTATGAACCATGACAGAAAACGATAGTGAGAGAGAGAAATGCTTGAATTACTGTGTGTGTGTGTGTGTGTGTGTGTGTGTGTGTGTGTGTGTGTGTGATTTACCCAGTGCAGCTGTCATTCAGAGCTTTCACCCCTGTGTCTGTTGCCCCGCTCCAGCTCACATTCACACTGGTCACATGATCACACAGCTGACCAATCAGACGCAGCACCAAGTCACCATGGAGACCAGGCCCAGTGCAACTTGTCACTTCCAGTTCCTGCAGTCAATGAATGACAAAATATAGTCATCATTAGTCAAGGAAGTGATATTGTCCTCATAGACATACAGTATAGTAGTCTTCACCAACTAATGCATGAAGAGGGACAATTCCCGGTAGCCACTGGCTGACAGATAAACAGATACAAAGAGATGAATATAAGGAGATGGATATTCTCTGTTCACCCAGTGAGAAGATATTTTGCTCTCGTTTCTTGTTGCGATAAGCAACGATAGCAATATAATCCTATAATCCTAGGAAAAAACATCACTGCTGGCAGAATAAAACCTTGCAAATACTGTACACTGCTTGGGCTTTTTCATTTTATTTTGATGGAACTGAAAGTTTACACGTTGAGTTGACTGTAATTCCTTCAAAATATTTCTGAATCATCCAATAAGTAATCTTCTATTTTCTTTCTAAAAAGTGTCTGTTGTCTGCTTACCGTTCTTTTTTCTATAGGGGAAAATATTTGTCAAAGGTGGGCTGAATTCTAACCCATGACCTTGTGAATACATGGTGCCCTAGCTTACTGAGTGGCTTCACATTTTATATTGACAACAGGTGGATTCAAGAGATGGGGTCCATAAATTCTAAATGTCATTTGCTAATGACTGAAGATTCATCGTCAATCATTTAATAAGTTGGATATAACAACCTTCTTAAGCCAGCGAGAATTGTTTCAGTACCTGGCCAATGCCTTACTTGGAGGGTAGGATGGCTTAGTGATTAGAGAGACCGTCCCTCAACTGGAAGGCCTGGATCAATAAAGTATCCTAAAACACATTTTAGAAGGAAACCCATTGACTGAGTTGAAAGTGCCATTTTACCTCCAGAGTATTTCTAGTCAGAGAGAAAAACTTCTTCAGACCACTGGAGGTGACAGACAGGCCATTACACCTATACAGAGACAGACTGCGGGGACAACGCCTGCCCACACAGTGCAACCACTGGTCTGTCAGTGTGGAGCAGTTCTCAATCTTGAGATTTTTCCCTGAAGAGAGAGAGAGACAGAGAGAGAGGTGGAGAGAGAGCGAGACAGAGAGAGAGAGAGAGAGTAAAAGATAGTGATTGTCTTGTATGTTTGGTGAATCCAGTCTTTAGTGTGACGGTTGACCTGTAGGAGACTGAAATTGAAACTGAAAATCACTATCTACTGTGTGTGTGTGTCTGCAGGTATGAGAGCATGTGAAGGCACAGCGCTGGGTTGTCTTGTGTTTGTCCAGGGAGTGGTACAGTTCACCACTACATGTTGTTTTTACATCATGAGAATGCACCATATGGCTGTGACACAGTTAGCCACCACCGCCCCCCCTCCCACGGGTTGGGCTCTTACTGTTTTCCCCTTTTCTGTTTGGGCTTTGTTCTGTGTATTAGGAGACAACAGTAACTAGATGTACCTGTGCCAGTGCATGTTTTCCACAGTTTTTCAACACTAACTAACACTAACCATAACCATAACCATAACATGGCCCTTTTTCCAGGTGTGAACTGATATATTTTGCACAGTAGGCAGACTTACAGAGAGTGTGATCAGTAGCCAGTCTGTGCAGGTGGTGGCAGACCTGTGCCACTGTGGACAGGCCACTGTGAGGCAGCAGAGACAGGATGGACAGCCACACCTCATCAGGTAGACACAGCCACTGGTTAAATACAGTACCATCTGCTGGCTGGGAGGTATAAGGAGGACAGACACAGACACACACACACACACATACACACACACACACACACACACAATAACAACAAAACGTTAGTTGGACATGCAAGGTTTTTGCAAGAACAATATCTACATTATATTTTGATGTACGATCAGTATTTGCTAAATGTGCCAAAAAAAATCAATGTAGATCAATGATACAAAATAGAGAAATAAGATAACGTCTTACACTGTAATCTGTGTTATTGTCCACAGTGACATGCAGTGCTGTGCCTGTAAGGTCAAACAAAAAGGCATTGTCAGTATTCTCACATAAATGGAAGGGCTAGTTGATAAACCTAACTTCTTCTTAACCTCAGAAGTCGACCAGAGCCCTTAACAGTGTAAACCCTACACTAAATATACACCTATAATATTGTACTGCTATTGTTATTTATTTGTTTCAGATAAAGCACACAGTCACAGATGCACATGCACACACACACACACACACACACACACACACACAAAGATGTGCATACTCTCATGCACCTCAGATTAAAAAAAACACTCGTCTTATGACTTATCTGTGGATGGCTGGGTGATAAGAAGTGTGAAATTAATTTCAACAAGTAACAAGTAATTCCCTTGAAGGAACAAAACATCATCTGTGGTTTTCTGGCGTCTTAAGTACACCCGTAAAATTTGGTTCCATTGGGTCATATGGCTTGTTGGGGATTTTCTGCTTTGTTTTTCTAGCATTTTATTGTGTGCTTTTTGTTGATAAGACCTGTCTAATTACCAAAACCATTGATGCTCTGTGCATGTGCTGTGCTGCAATGATGGACTCACCCAGGGATGCTTGTGATGTTGATCCAGGGAGTGGGCGATCACGATGAGGTGTGTGTGTCTCTCTCGGAGGTCGGGATGTGTGTACATGTTTTTCAGACGTGAGTGTCATTCTGTCCTTTGGTGTGTGTCTCTTTGTGTGTCTTTGTGTGTTAACTCTCTTTGTGCGTCTGGTTAGGAGGGGAGTCACAGGAGGAGTTTCAGTACTACCAAGTGGTATTAGACTATGAAAACCTTTCCACAAGAAGTACAGTATATGTAGAGTTTATGTCCAGAAGAGCTATATATTCATGTTAGAAAATATTGTGATCTGAAATTCATCATTCAGCATTTCTAAAATACAGAAGATACTGTCTGTAAGAGCATTATTGTTTATCAAACAATTTTTGAAGACTGATACCGATATTTTTGGACTGATTGTGCTGTTATTAAACCTAAACAATTTAACCATTTTCATGCCAAAAAACAATTCAGTGTTTCCCCCACAATTTTATTCTTGTCAACAAAAAAGCATTTAGACCATGGGGGCACTAAAACCCTCATTTGAAAGCTATACTAATGAAAATCTCTCTTTATTTCTTTATTCTTAATTGCAGGTTTTACAGGCTTTTGGATGTAACTGTGGTCAGGAAGGAACCCCCATCATATCAAAGATGGACGATATGACACGCCACTTTTGAGGCCAATATTGGGCTATTATATTGGCAAATTGATATATCAGTCTAACCCTATTACCTACTATGCTTTAAAACTACAATAACATATTTTAATGTTGTCAATAATCTTCTAAATTTAGAGCAAAACTATTTTTTATGTATTATTGTTTCCTGATATTCAGCTCAACTTGCACTTTGCTTCCAATTTGAAAAAGCCATGAATGAAAAAGTGACTACTAAGGAATGATTATAGTGGACTGAATGCAAGCAAATGTTATTGAGTTTGTCTGAATCCAAATGTAGAAGCCACTAAACTGATGTTGATGTGATTGGTTGGTGTGCTATCTGTTACCTTGGCAATACGTCTCCATGGCTTAGGGATGACCAGGAGAGACTTGACTTTTCCCAAAACCTCCAGGAAGGACCACGACCCCCAATTCTTTTCCTTTGACCTTTGACACCATCCTGATGACCCTTTACCCCTGAATGACTGCTCCTGTTTGGCTGCAAAGCTGACCACAGACAGACAGGTAGACAGACACATAGACATGTGCAAAGGCAAACACATATATTCATGCACATACATAAATATTTTCATCACCTCCGTGGCCGCTGTACGGCATGGGACAGATGAAAACATGAAACTGAACATGAATGACACAGAAGAAAATACTAGGAAGCTAGGAGGCAAAAGTACAGTATATTCATCCTTGGGAATAATGGCCGTATGACAATTTGATCTGCATTGTAAAGCACCTGTCCTCTCCTCTCATCTTTCTAATGATGGACGTCTCCCTTCAATGTCTACTGTAACTATTTATTACCTGGGTTAGCAGTTGTGCTCAAAGAGTGCTGAGCGAGTGCAGCGCTCTCCTTGTCATCGTCAGGTGAGGTCCTAAGGTGGTTCATAACCGTAGCAG
This sequence comes from Hoplostethus atlanticus, assembly GCA_034670405.1. Lineage (NCBI taxonomy): Eukaryota > Metazoa > Chordata > Actinopteri > Trachichthyiformes > Trachichthyidae > Hoplostethus > Hoplostethus atlanticus. The sequence continues at coordinate 10,547,265 of JAXDDX010000002.1, read as the reverse complement.
GCGAGGTTATGTCTCCCACAGTTCTACTTTTGTTGCTGTCAATGTCCAAATGTGCGGTGCTGATAGCAGTATGTACCGGTCTTCTCTGGCACAAAGGCCTGCTCACGTTACCAGTGGGTGCAGTTACCTCCTTCACTGTTGTTTTCAAAAGATCACAAGAGTTGGTTGTACCGTATTCTGCAAGTGCGACCCCAGTGCCATTGCATGTGGTCTTGTTCTGGTCTTGATTGACAAAAACTGAAATCCTCTCTTTATTTGATGTCTTTGTGAAGTCTGCAGCTGTAACCCTTTTGGTTTTACCTTTACCAAAGTGTTTTTTAATCTTAGGTTTACTGGTGCAAGAATTCATTTCAGAACAAGAAGCTGGGGAAACTGGTTTATCGTCAGACGCAGTGGTTTCCTCTGGTGTCTTTCTCTCTTTCACATGTGAATCTGTGATGCTTCCAGGTTTAACATGTCGGTTCTGTCCCATTCTGAGCTGGTCCAAGTGATTCATGCAAAGCTGGTACTGTTCATACACAGTAAGGTTTGTTGGTATTTTCAAATGACAGCCAAAGTTGAGGTTTGCAGTCTTTGTGATCTGTTTTGGTGTTTTCTCAGGCTCACTGATGCTTACATTATCGTTTAGATACACCTCAAAACTTGACTTGCAATCTTTTTCTTTTTCCTTCCTCCCTCTCCCTTTCTTTCATCGTATCAATCTCTTTCCTCTCCTTCTCAACCTGGCCATCTTCCTCCCTTTTCCTCTTACTTTCTGCCAACTCCTTCTGATGTCCTGGCATCCCAACTGTATTTAGCCTTGATCCTTCTCTTTCTTCCTGAACCCCCACTGTTTCATTTGTTATATCTGTGGGTTTATTGCGTCCAAAGCCAGGCATCCGTGAGGTGATATCACTTTCAGGGCTGACCATCGTGTTGTTTTTGTGACTGGTGTTACTCCAAGATGATGTGGATTCTTTAATGAAGCATGTTGCACCACCTGATGCAAGCTTCTGATTTGTGTCTCTGACAGTTATGCAGTCTCTTTGATTAGATGTGAATGGATCCCTTGTAGATCCCCAGTAGATGTCTAGGCTAGGAGTTTGTTTAAAGGTGGTGTCCTTTAGCTCCATCCTCTTCAGCCTAGTTACCTCATCTTTCCCTGGGGAAACATTCTCCATACCATTCCCTGGGCTAGAGGAGAAGGGAATGTGGGCTTTAGCTGCAGGTGTATGTTTACACGTAGAAGACCTGTTCTGTGTTTCTTTCTGCTCTCCAACAGCCGATATCAAACTGCTGCTTCTGCTGACTTTGTGGTGAATATCTGACCCGGTATTAAGGAAGCTCTGAGCCCAGTCCAACACATGCCTTAGCTTCTGCTGCTCAGTGAAGAGAGAGTCATTGAGGAGATAAAGGTTCAGGCCCTGGTGGATGCCCTGCCTACAGTTCCCAGAGTCCTCCAGGCATTTGAACGCAGCACTTCCTGCTTCTCTGATTGGATGTATCTCCGCGGTTGGATCTGCTGGTTCAAAAGTCATCTGTGGCTCGGGCTTTTCAGGTTCATCCGTTGTCCATGGGTCCATGCTACCTGGCCCGCTCATGTTGTGGATCAAGGTCTGTAGGCACATACATACGGTTATGCAGTTGTATGCATTGCCCTCACATTATCTTTTTTAATTTGTATCTATTTTATTTCTCTTCACTACTCAACAACAACCTGTGAAATATGATGGAATACACAAAACACTTTCATCACACAACACATGCTGCATACATGCTGTATCTCCTGAGAACACTGTCTCCAAGGGTCACTGAATAGAAGTAGTCAGCGTTGGGTTTTGTCCGTGTAATCAAATAAACAACCAGGTATAAGATGGTTTATGAGAATCAGAAGTCACTCTTACCCGGTATGAAGATTTGCTCTCTTCTATTCACTTCAATGCAATCTTAATCATAATCACAGAGTAGGTACACTATGTTAATCACTACTCTGAAGAGTCTACCCTACAACTCAAAACTAGACGTGATTCAACTCATCCAGTAGAGAGTAAACTTCTCGTCTTCTACTCTACTTTAGTCCACTGCTGATAATAAAGGTTTTAACTCTCCATATATGATCTCAGAAATCGCTCCCACTACTGTATGTTGCTCATACAAATATCACCATAGAGACAGCAATACAAACTGCAATTTCACTTTCACATCAATGGAGGGAGACAAAGCTCTGAGAAAGGCTCTAATTGTTTGCCTTGAGATCTCATAGGTAAACTGATACAGGGCAATTTCTGAGTCGTCATATATTCAGATCATGAAGATTAAACGGATTAAGATTAAGATTAAACTACCCCAAACTAAAAATTGCAGATGTAATTTACCAATTTACCATGATTTAATTTACTTTTTATCAAAAGTCACATAAAAAGCATTGCGTCCTACTATATCATGTCAAAATGAATCCACACAAAAGTCACCATGTTTCAATATATATTCATTAGGGGGCTTTATTGTGGCAGTATTAACATATAAAACAATCCATGTTGTTTTCTGTTAGAACATACAAACATTCAAAATTTTCACTTCACAAAGTTCATAAGGCTTGGTTGTCCCAGAAGGGGGGTCACACCACTGGAAAACTTGCTCGTTTTCACTTAGGTTTTTTCTTTTTTTTTCTTTTACTGATTCTCCCAGAGTTGCTTATTAAAAGAGACTGAATGACAACGAAACAATTAGTTTGACTAACCAGTAAAACAACAAAGTGACCGTGCAACAGAATACGCTACTGTACATGCCCATACAACACTGAGATAATCTACCAAACAACAGTTTATTTTCCTTTTATACCATGTGATGTCCAATAGATTTGCATATAGAAGACCTGAGTTCAAATATTTAAAATCTTAAATAAATAAATTAAAAGTAGTGTTTGTGTACTGATTTTAACCAGTCTTGAATTCCAGATGTCTGTTGTCTGCAGAGCACCTTTGACTGTTTTTCAATTTAAGGTTTGTAAATACTTGACTCATGTCAGGTACCTCTGAATTTGCATTTGTTAGTACTTCAGTTACGACATCAACCGGTGTGTGAACTGATGATGCTTTTAATCACAGTTTATTATGTCAGCATAGACAACAAAAATTGCATTTTAGTCTCGGTCATGGTACTTTGTATTCTCGGTCCACCTATATGCTATTTGTAAAACATAAGAACTCAAGTTCAGCAGCTCAAATAAAAGAGCTAAACCTCAAGGGGTGAATTTCCCCTTTAAATTTATAAAGGCTGCTAAGTTGATAAACAAGCTACAAGGTTTTATAATGCTACAGTGTCAGTGGGCCATAGATCTGCCGTATCCACAGAACTGAATGGCTTTTTGTTGTCATATTTGCAATGATCAGAGTTGAGGCCTAGTTACTTTCATTCACTCTGTTCAGTGGCTTTTTAATCCTTCTAATTTAAAAACACCTTTTGTCATAAAATATGTCTGACGTCCAAACAATGGTAAAATAAACACTCATTATCATTAACAAATTAGTTGTTTTGATTTGTTTGCACTGAAAGTGAATGAACCCCAACCCTGTTTATGATATGGCTAACATGTTAGCATGCTATGTTAGCAATGAGGTCAGGTGTTAGCATTAGCATTTAGCATCTGGCTTGTTTTATGATTCACACACACAGCAAAAGCACAATTTATGAAGCTAACTAGTCATCTACTTTAGAACTACTCTCTTGGTAGCTGTAAAGTGTACTTTTTTAAGTAGCTGTCAACAAATATTCCCTTTTTTGAGACATAATTTGAGACAAATTCCCTTTTGTGTTCTGGTCAACTTTACTGTACTGAAAAGAAGCCTACAGAATTAGCAATAGGTCAATCACATGTGTACAGTCATGTCGAATCAAACTACTACGTGGCCAAGTTCTGGCCACGATCAAAGTTAAGCTCAAAGCACACAGAATGATGTTTTATCTGCTTTGGTCTTTAAATGTGTCTTTTACAGTGGTTATAACTGCTCAGATGACTAATCCCTAATCAACGCACACAGAATACCCTCGATGCAGTTATCTCAAGCTCTTTTTGTTCCTCTCCTTGATAAAAACACAGAGAACATGCATTCATCTAAGATGGTTAAGACAGCCAAGCCTACACCTAGATCGCTTTACATAGGTAAAACACACAGAAGGAAGAAAGAAAGGACATCTGTACCCAGATTGGTTTTTTTTCACTACTATAAACACAGTATTTACAGACGAGGGCATGCGGTCTGCGTTTAAGAGCCAAGTGGGAGATTCCCTATGATAGAGGAGGATGAAGCACAGAAATAAAGGACCAAAGCTAAGAACACTATGTCTGTACAGCTGTATACAGTACCAAAGCCTTTTATTTAAGTTCTAAAGTAATCTCATAAAAACTGCTCTAGCATTATGGTGTATACCAGAAGAGCTTGACTGTGACGGCAAGTTGCCCATTTACACAGTTTAATAGTTGGTTTCAGATATTATTCCCCACTATTAGTTTAAGGTGTGGTGGGGCGATCGTGATCATTTATCAGTGCATATGAGTCAACTTCACCCACAAGTGAAGCTATTTTCACCTCAACGTCTGTGATGTTAAATGCTTCCAGTAGCATAAGTTGTCATCATCATAGTGGTTTGGCCCTTCACTTGGTTTGAGCATCAGAACTCAGTGCATGTACTGTAGTAGGAAAATAAATACTTTAATTTGTCCCAAATAAGCATTGTTGGTTGTGTTGTTACTGCATATTTTATATGCATAAAGCTGGTTAATGCAAAAAGTCTATAGATTTACATGACAACACATTTGATAATATTGTGGTATATATAAATATGATGCAGCAACATTAGAGTGGATATTGAATATGGTATTGACAGGACTTTAATGGCAAAGAGCATCGCAGTGACCTCTGTAGCAGCAGGCCTACACAGAGCGATTGGCTGAGAGTGATTTCTGGACATTAATGTTAATGTAGCATTGGTACAGTTCTACACATAAGCCTAAATACTGTATGACACTGAAGCCGCTGACAGAGAGAGTTTGGCCAGGTTGTACTCTGGACTCCATGTTGCTACCACAAATAGTGCTCTAATGATCCGCTGGCACAGAATCACTATTTACTTAACATGGAGTATGGAGCCAACATGGCTGCCACTGAAAACTGTGATGGCCAAACTCTAAATAGTAGCTCTCAACAGGAAAGATGGTTGGAGTAATAATTATATTAGGATGACATGGAGATATATGTAATGGAAAGTGTGAAATGAATGCCTCCGTGCCTGTTTTTGCCGAGACATCACATCACAGAAAGTCCACAGCCATAGTTATGTTTGGCTGTAGACTTAGGTTTACGGTATGATACATACAATGTTTGGATATTTTATATTAACAAGACGTTTCTGAACTGTATGGATATAAACTATATGGTGTATGCAATGGTTAGATGCAATGTTTTGTTAGATACATATTTTCGTTAGTTTGGACACACAGAGACATTATTCAACTGCTAAAGCCCGTTCCTGAGAAGTTGATCCAAATTGAACTACATAGAACTTTTTTAAACACAATATCAGTTTTCATTTGATCTGAAGTCAGTTCTCATAGCTTTCCACCTCCATTATCCTCTCTACTCAGTACCACTACACTGTAGCTAACAGGCACTGTATACTTCAGCAATCGCCTGATGATGGCTGGGATTCCCAAAAGTGACTAGCACAGTCAGAGTTGACCTTGAATCCAGTCTCAGTCTGTTTTGAAAGTCTTGGTCTTGTCTCAGACTGTGGTCTTGTCTTGGATGTTTTTGTGTCAGGTCTATGTATGACCAAGACCAGCACAAATAACAACAAAACCAAGACCAACAAAAAAATAACCCTAAAGAATTATGTGAAAATCACAAGATGCGCTCCATTTCTTGTTCTTTCTGTATGTTATAGTCTTCCAATTGATTTAAAACTGATTACATACAGTTTTAAGTATATTATCAGTTTTTGACTACAGTCCTGGTACTAAAATGCTTTTGGGAAAGACAGCCCTTATCAGCACTGCATGTCATTGAGCACAACCTTATACCTTTGTGGACTGATAGACGTAAGGTACGTTCCTCCTACTCAAACCACAACTGACTAACCACGTTCTTCAAACGTCACTTTTAACTATTCTCCCCTTCAGAACTCCTGATAACGCCTCCTCGTATTGGTCACTGACATAGACAATCAGAAAATACTGTAGTGTACTCTGTTTAAGGATATGTGCAGTTGCAGTCATTTAAATTGCTAAAGATGTGATGCACACATGATACCATCCCTCAACGCTTTCTTAGAAACCTGTCTCATCCCACTGTGCTGTGCATGTTAAGTGAATGCAACTGTACTCGTACCATATTAGTTCAGTCCGATCAACATCTACGACAAAGGTTCTTAAACTTTTTCTGGCTGGGATCCAACTGTCTACCAGTACACCCACAATCAGCTGACACGTGACCCACCTTGGGTCCCAAACCATAGTTTAAGACATTTATGACAATATTCCATATAGTAACAGTCTCTCACAGGCCTACATACACAGGCCCATATAACCTCTTCTGCCCCTAGCATTTCTTCATAAGTTTATGTTAAAACTCTTAAAACCTTAATACACATATCAAAAGACGCACTAGTAGCCTTAATTGGCGAGCTAACATTTAGTTCAGAAGACATTTAGTAGCCAAATAAAACAAACAAGTTTTATTGTCACAAATAGACTAAATTTCTCTCATGCTGTCCTCTTGATTCCAAAATGACATCAGATAATCTGAAACAGTTTAAATCTGTGGTCTGTGTAAAAGATTTGTGCTATAACTTCTGTAGGAAAACCCCAGGGCGCTACCAAGTCAACGCATGCTGACAGTAGTCTTAAAAAATAGCTTAAATTTCTCAACACCCATTACCCGATAAACTTGTTTTTTTGTAATCTTTTGTAAACTCTTAAATTTTAAAATAAGCTCAAAGTAGATCCTCTGACTGAAAAATTCCTGAAATATCTGGATCACATAAAAATGTACAAAACGTTAAAAACAACTATTTAAGATCGGTAGTAGTCATCAGTATTCCTTGTTTTGTAAATATACATAATGTACCTATAGGCTGTGGCTATTGTTACCTCCAGTGACACAGGGGTTGCCCTCAAATCAATCATCTCTCTCTGTTCCCACCCACTCCGTCATGACTGACAGGCTCTGAGGCCAATCAGGCACTCGGCTCTGAAGATGCGAACCAATCAGGACGTATTTGGGGTTTTTATCAAAGAGTCATTGTAGCAGCTTGTCAGCATCAGGAGTGAACAGACCGATCAAATTTCTAGTAAAAGGAAAGCACCCTGTCCGCTTTTCTATGACTTGTTTTATCTTGGTGGATCTTCTCTCTCCACGTCCTCCCTCAGTTTTTTCTTTCCCTGATTCCCTCCATATGATCTGTTCCATAAGATCTCCAACACTTCTGTTACTTCCTTTTCTCTATCAGTCCATCACTGCAAAACGTGTCTATCTTAACAAGTGAGTGGATCATGTATTTAGACTTAGACTAGAATCTTATCTCTCTTTGTAATCGCTTTTCCTCATAACAGCAAATGGACCAAATACTGCCAATGGGGGGAAATAAGTTTACTTGCTTCAGTGTTATTCAGTTAGAGACAATATTGTAAAAATAGGTAGATCACTTCCCTTGTTTGATAATAATGTCATCTGTTAATAAAAAACAACTCTTCTGAAACTAGTGAAATTACCGCATCCCATTGGCAGGTCGCTTATTTTGTCTCAAGGAATACAAGTTGTCAGGAGTGAATACAATATTAAATGACATGTTAAGACAGACATTTGGACGTTTGTTTGTTTTTTTGCAGTGACCCCTCCATCTCTTCCTTTCCTTCTTGTCCCTTCATCTCTCTATGTCCTCTTCAGTCTGACCAGAGGTTCTCCATGGCCATGCTGATCTTGCAGAGGATCCAGCGCCGCAGGGGGCAGTAGTACTCGTAGTGGAACTGCTCAAACTCTGGTGTCTGGCGGATCTCGTGCAAGAAGGACACGTCGATGTCCGACTCCAACAGTAGCAGCAGCGTCGGTACGGCAACAAACAGAACGCCCATCACCACGGCGATGAAGCGGGCCACGCTCAGCACACACGCGTTGACTCTCTCGTTGGACAACACGAGACGCAGGCCGCTGCTCAGGGCTCCACCCACTCGGCTTCTCCCGGCCAGCCGCACGCGCTCGTAGGCACGGTCGCGCTCCCTCTCGGCCTCGAGCTGGGCTTGGATGTCAGGGTCGGCGTGGAGCTCCCTCAGCAGCCTCGCGGGGCTCTGGGCTGGGGAGGAGAACAACAAGTCTACCCCTCCCTGGCTGTCGTCCACTGGGGTGGGCAGCATGCTGGCACAGGGGCTGAGGAGGAGAGAGGAGTAAATGTAAATATTGAAACGCATTTAGAGAACCGATATCATAAGTTCGTAATAAGTAACAATAGGGGGATGAAGGAAGAGGAAGAGGATGGCACTTTATTTAAAGATCTACCCTTGGATACTGTTACACTGTTAGATATCATAAATGTGTCATGTTCAGTTATTTTGTGATGAAATTTACTTTTTTTTACCCACTTTCCTTCAACCTGCCTTGTCTACTTCTACATTTCCCAGAATACCTTTCAACAACCCCCAGAGAAGGGGCATGAACTTGCTGTTTTCAATCAAAGATGGTTGTTTGGACATATAAATATAACTAATTAGCCAAGTACTTTGTGAACATTGGTTTGTGTCTATGATTACATCCCCTTACTCAAAATGCAACACGTCTTGCGGCTGCACTGCATTATGGTCTATTGAGGCTATGGTCGGTGGAGAAATTGCTATCTCTGCCTCTTATATGTTGGATTTCTACTCGTGTAATTATTGAACATTGGTGCAAAATGGTGAGTCTAGAAAGAAGCTCTTTCTCTTCAATTCTGAGGGGCTGACACCAAAACCTGACATTTACAGTTGATGTTTTAGATAGCTAGGAATAAGAAAAATACAGTATCAGAACCCAGAAATGCAAGGTACATCGCCAATAGCTGATTTTTTAAACAGTGTTAAAGTGTTTTGTTTGTGTTTTAGAGTGGATTTTCTCTTTAAATACTACTTGAGTTATATATGTTTTATACTCTTAGTTATACTCTCAAGACCTGTAGACGAGCTCTGAGATGGTCAGCGCTCCACTTGTCTCCTCCTCCTCCTCCTCCTCTTCATCCTCTGCTTTAGGCATCTGAGGTCGGAGATTTGACATTTCCATGGAACCACGGGGAGGTTGTGGGTCATTGTTCAAGGCGGGGTTTCCACCTTCAATACTTTGTTGCTCTGCCTCTGTCGGTGTGGCTAAGGGTTTGAGAGGAGACAGGTGGACTGAGTCCTTCAGAGCCACAACACCTGGTGAAAGAGAGAGAGAGAGAAAAAAGATAGGGTGAGTAATAAACGAGATTGAGTAAGGAAGAGAGGGTATAGACAGAAAGACTGAGAGAAGGAGGTAGACACGATGTTCAATTCATGCTTTCCCTGATATAGTCAGTTCAATTCTGTAATATTTTGCACTGTGTAGACTTGTGAAAATGAACCTACCATCAAATACATTTCCTGCTTTGTTATTAGGAGGCAAAACAAGGAGGAAATAATGTCATCACATGAGCAAGACTTGGGGATGCACTGAACAGCTTATGAGCAGTTAGATCTTTCAACAAATTAGATATAGCATGCCATATTCCCAATATAGGGTTCCAATGAAGTTACTGTCCACTCCCTGTTTTCTACTTTTGAAAAACAAGGAAGACAGGAAAAGGGGTGATGTGTTTCTCACCGGGAAAATGCTATAAGAAGTGAGCATACACCAAGTTTTGGCTTACTGTGATGTATCAATAGTAATGTCCTCTCCCCATTATGCCTTGCTGTCTCTGTTTTACACTGCAGTTGACAGTGATAGCCACATGATGGGGCTCCTGTACTACATAAGGCCAGAGTACCCACAGTAAGCACTCATTCTACTAGCATGTAAAATCAAAAATCAACAAACTGTTGACAAAATGTTATTCAATAACCCACCCACCTTTAGTGCTGATAATCTGAAGGCAGTGATAGTACCAGCCGATACAAAAATGTTTGTTTAAAACTTCTGAAATCTGAAACTTGGGTTTTTGGCCACTTGGCTCCATGTGCATGTTGTAGTCATTTGTTTTGCCTTATGGATCCATAAGCACAGCCTCTCTGAGTGTGAGTAACACCATGATATGCGTAATGGTAATTGAATGTGTGTGTGTGCCATTTTCGATTTGTGATTAAATGAAATGCCTAATAAAACTGCATCGTAACAGTCATTCCTGCTGACGTAACATAACAACCCAGCAGGTCAACGCTGTGTGTGTTCAGATGCACTTCATGCTGAGGTGTTGACTTATGATGAGGACCTCGGACATTACTGTCACCTGAGTGCACAAGACACTTCTAAATGTACGCCTACTTGTGTGTGTGTATGCGTGTGTGTCTCTGTGTGTGTGTGTGTGTGTTAAAAATAAGCCCAGCTGTCTTCCTGCTATGGATTAAGTAGGAGCTGGGGGCTAAATGTCCAGTGATGTATGACTCAACCACTCAACACCTCTCTTTCTCTCTCTCTCTCTCTCTCTCTCTCTCTCTCCTCCCTCTCTCTCTCGCACACACATGCCATATTGTTGGCTCGCCGATGAGATATAATGCTTTCCCAGCTTGAAGTGGAGTAATGAACCCATACCAGAGGCATGGGTAGCATTTAACATACTGTATGTTTCACTATCATTAATAGACCTATTTCTATTGTATTTTAGTGTATGCATAAAGTTTCATCCCACTGTTTTTGAAGAAAGTGACACCTACCAAATTGATTACTAACATGAAAGACTCATTATGGGATACTATTTCAGGTATTAGCAGCCAAAAGTTTATCATTTTGAGAATAGGGTTCTTTTTGAAAAATCTTTTTAAATATTAGGTCATTCATTTTTTCCCCAAAGCATTTAAGATATAAAATATTGTGTAGTGTGAAGCCCTTTCCCTCACTGTAAGACTGGAAAATAGGCCTATTGAAGAAATGGCACCATCTTGGTAAGACAGATATATAGTCACAATGATCTTTTGATCCATGTACCAGTGAGGTAATGTCCTTAACAGCCAGAGGCACTCCAGGCCAACCTGACTGGCTAATCAGTAACCATGGTAACTGATTTCAATATGAGTTGAGAGAAAGAGGTAAAGAAAGAGAGGGAGTGAAAAACCTGAGGAACAAGTTGTGATGACTACCATGGAAACAGAGTCAGCAACAAGGCAATGAGTGAGTGAAATCTGACGATGAAAGAGGAGAATAAAACTTGAAAAGACAGAAGCGGCAAAAAACATGAAAAGGCAGGGGAATGAGAAAGTGGGAAGGAGAGTGATGAAAGAGAGCCAAAAAAAATCAACCTTTAAAACATTACTGGTGGTGCCATTAGTAAGATGAATATATTGCAGCAGACCTGGGCAATAGTAGCCTGATCTCATCATAGTTCATACTCCATAATGCAGAGTAGCACAGTACAATACTGCATGGATAGAACTGTGGTAGAATACAGTTTTAATGTGTGAAACAACATTGGGATCTACTTTAATGTGTATGTGTCCACATATGTGTCCACTGAGGAAAATATTTGATTGGTTTTCAAATACATTTTTGTTCAGGTCTGCAGCAGAATATTCCAACCAGCAAACTTTAAAGTCCAAGTTTTGTGAACTATGGGTCACTAAACACATTTTTTTTTAAATTTTGGTGGGACCTACATAACAACGGTCTTAATATGCTTTAATGTCCCTGCATCTCAAGGCAAGATATTTAGGATCTTGTTTGGGTCCCTGGCCGGAAAAGAACCCATGCTTTTCAGTGATCGTCCAGCACTCCTGTCAAATCCTCCTTCCCTACTCCTCATATCAGTAATATGATATGTATCTTGGTACTGGTGAGGTCAGATTACATGATCAAGCAGAAATATTTCCCTCTCCTCCCTCTTTCTCGCTCTTACCTTGCATCTCTGCTCATACTGCAGATCTGACCTTACTCTAACACTCTACTACCTCCCTGGTTCTCTCAACTCTCTCACTGTTGGCCTTTCTATCTGTCCCTCTTCTCCCTTCCTCCTTTCTCCTCTCTCACTTTTCTTCAGCTCTCTGCCTCCCCTTTTGTAACAGGTCTGTCCTCGGATCAGGTGATTCACACTACAAGCTGCTAGATTCCCGTGTGGCCACCACACACACACACACACACACACACACACACACACACACACAGAGTAGGGTTTTCCCCACTGCTATGCAAGTGTTGACGGGCCTATTTATCTTTGTTGAGACACCATTCAACCTCATCATCAACACCCAAACACCTTTAAAGTATATTTATCTATAAGAGCATACATGTAAGAATAGACCAATCACTTGTGTTTATTCAACTCTTCTCCTGTCAGCTGAATTATCCAACTGAAGCAAGACATGGGCCTCAGCAGGCTCAGCAGCTTCCCTTTACCTCTGAGGACCCTCAGAGGTAAAGGCTCTGTGTTATCCAGTCCTGATGAGGATCCATGTCCATTTCATTTCAGCTAAGGAATGACTGGTGAAAGGTTTACACCAAAAAATACCTGACAAGCCTCTTTCCTCCCAGTTTAAGACACCAGAACAGAGTAATCAAACTTACAATTACAGTACAGCCTTTAAATCACTTCTCAAAATGTATTTGTCCAAAATGGGCTTTTCATAATTTGACCTGCGTGTTTTAGACAGTACTTTTTCCCTTCCTTTTCACTATTGCTATTTTATTAGTTATGGTTGTTTTTGTTGCTAAAATGCTATTAAAAATAATAACAATAATAATAATTCTCTGGAAACCTGTCTATGTAGTTCTGCAACATGTTCATCTGTGCTATAATCTCATTGTGTAGTGCTATTACTTGACTGTAAGTGAAAACTTAACTGTGGGAAATAGGGAATAGGGCAATTATCTTTTTGCTTGCCCTCCTCCACAGGGAGGTCAGAGGCTGGTAGGGAATCAATGTCTTGTTCAAGGACACTTCAAGGACAGGCTGCTTGCCAACCTGCTGAAGGGCCACCCTGCTGCCCAGTGTCAATGTCTTTAGGTTCCCAGAAACAAGTTTAAACAAAACACTGAGTGTGCCATCACTCTGTCATCTATAAATCAAAGAGGATTGTTACTGCTGTTAGATGGACCTTCTATCTCCAAGAAGGCAACATTATTATTTATTGTACAATCCATTATTAAGTATCGTTATTAAAACAAGATTTTCAGATTTAAGCCCTTTCCTTTTTGAAATTATATATCTTATATATAATTATATAATTATATACTATACAGGACCATGTAAAATATCAATTTAAGTAAAAACATGAAAATGATCAGTGTTCAAGCTACTGAGTATTCCATGTAATAGCAGTGTTACACAGGTTTCCTCAGTGATGCTCCATTCACATATCTACACACCATTCAAACATTCAAAGTGCCTTCCTGCATTTCTTTAGCCTACTGTTTGACCTCAGATCTGTCTGATCTGTCTCTCTAGTTGGTTTTCACACCCATTCATAAACAACGGCATGTCTCCAGAACCTTGTTTATGTGTCAGTGTTAAATAATACTTTACACAGCTAATCAAAAAGGGTGACAGGAAAGCATTACCTCATAGAAATGATAGTGTTTTTATGAGTGGCATACAGTATATTCAGCTCCCTCAACACACATGCATATGCAGCACACCACGTGCACACACACACTAAAAGAGCTCAATAGTTTTTGGTCTCTTGAGAGTCTCAGAATGTTTGATAGATTACACTTTGGCTTTGTGCCAGGCGGTTGCCAACAACAAAACCTGGCAACCCAACTACTTGGCTAAGCTAGCTCACCCACTTACATTCCTCCACCAGAATATTGACTTAAAGGTAGAGAGTACAGAAAGACATGTTTGGAAATGCATCCCACTGGGAGAGGGAAATCCTATTGTACTCAAGCCCTCCCTGCAATGTGTTGAAGCAATGTTTTGCAGATACTCTTGGAGGGACTGACAACTAAACTAAACTGCATTAAACAACAATAAACATCACTAAAATTCACTATACTGGTAAACTGCAAAACAAAAACTAAATTAAAACTAAAACTAAATAAAACTAAATTAACTTTTCTGACTCAGTTCTATGCCTGTGCCACCCCATCTTACTCTTCTGTTTGTGTGATGTCCCATACCGGTTCCGGCGATGCGTTCCCCGCGCCCCACCAGCCGTACGTAAACGTCCCGCGCCGTGTGATTGGCTATACGTAGATGCAGGCTACGACGCGTTGTTATCTTCACCTGGCACCGCAAGGCATCCGCCACCACTATCGACGATGCCCGCTCCTCTCTGCCCTCTCCTGGGTGGAATACTTCAAGGGGTCCTGCCTGTCTCTCCTCCTGGATCCCGAGACCCTCCAGGCTCTCTGGGGCCGTGCCCAACCCAAGCCCCCCTGCCCTGCCCTGGCTCCCACAGCTTCGGGCGTCCCCTATGTTGGTTAAGTTGCTAACCTCCAGACCCAAACCGTTCTGCCTGAGACTGTTTCCAACATCACTGCCGTCTCTGTGTTCAAGAACCTCCATCGTTTAATCTGATGACAACCCTGGACCAGCTGTCTGTGGTGAGACCCACACACACTGACTAACTGGGCTGCCAGCTGAGCTCTGGGGCTGGGGATGGGCATGGACACACACACTCCAAAATACACACACACACACACACTCATACACATTGAGAGAGATGGAGGTAGGCATACACCAGATTCTCTCTCTCTCTCTCTCTCGCTCGCCATCTCACTGACACACAGACACAACAGGCCCTCCTGTGAATGTCAGCGATGTTAACAAAGAGTAGAGGGGCATTAGAGGAGGATCAGGCCCAAAGCTGATGTTTCTATATATAACCAACTGGTCCCAGTGATAGAGGGGCAGCTAATCTAACACTGATTACAGACAGGCAGGCCTGGGATGGGTTGGGTTGGGTTGGGGGTAGCTTTATTTTCCTCTCCATGGCTTTCATTATCTGTCTGTTATTGCGGTTGCCATCAAGTTTTTCAGGAACTGATGCTCTTATTTCTGTTGTCTCACTCTGTAGTTACACACACACACACACAATTCATTCAGATGCCCATTCATCCAAAAAAGTTGTGTCAAGTGATGTGCTCACTTTCAAGGCTGCTCACGTGTCTGGAAAGTTAAATAAAGTGTGTCTAAACAGTAAAATATATATTTTTCATATCACAACAGCAGCAACATGACAGTGACAACTGGGCAAGAGTGCTTCAAACATGAAAGACTCAAATGGTAGTCTAATCCCCAAGAGACATTGATCAGTGAGAACCCTAGCCAAACCACAACTGCTGTGTGTGTGTGTGTGTGTGTGTGTGTGTGTGTGTGTGTTTTGGTTGATAAGAAGGGGAAAGGTTGTACAAACACAGCAAGGTCAACACTGCCCTTGGGTCAGCTTCCTGTTTCCTCTCTAATAGCTGAGATTAGTGCTCTGAATATAGACGGTGATCCTAGACCAGTGCTTGGGGACACTTTATCCCCAAGTCCTTGCAGCACAGAGCCACAGCCAAAACAGTCGTCATTTAACTATTTCAATCTTTTGCTTTTAAATGTTATTCAGCACTGAACGCAAGGCTGTGCAATCTCTGCACCTTAAAAGGTAATGATTTAATATCTTTCTGTTTGAACAACTTCCAAGATTCAATTCACAGCTAATTCTTACTCAATAACCATATTAATCTTCAACTAGACACCCCCAGGTTACTGATAAGACTCAACACTGGGCTCCAACAACCTAACCCAGCTAATTTAAGGTTAAAGAGTAAATAAGGTCTCATCTGATCTGGGAACTACAGACAATATAAAGAAATGTGTGTGTGAGGTCTGCAACAACAAGGTTACTGAGTTTGACCTTTTTAATGATTAGGCTTTTCTGCTTTTTTGCAGCATATAACACAGAGTGACAGTAAATATGACAGAGAACAAGGTACATTCAAATTGAATCTCTTACTATTACTTAGACTGTATAGTTGGTGCATAAGGCTCTTCATTTGATGACTATACCCTGCCCCTCCCAAACTGACCACTTGAGACAGTGGAGATGGTTACTGTCGTCGCTATTTGACCCGGAGCCAAGACAGAATTGATTTTCCTCTAAATGGGATGAGGGAGCTGAGAGGAGGAGAGAAAGGCAGAGAGAGCGAGAGAGTAATAGAGAGAGAGGCAGAGAAAGTGAGAGGAGGACCATAAATTGAGTCTGGCAGAGGAGGTGTGAAAGGGAAAAGACGTCTATCTAGGAATAGAGTGAGAACAGCACAGTATGCTTGTATTAGTGTGAAGGCCTAAAGAGCATGGGTGAGGTGGGGGTGGGCGTCTGGTAAAAGGTGCTGAGAGACTGAGGAAATGTGAGAGAGGGAGGGAGGAGGAGTGGAGATGAAGGGAAGGGAGTGTGGTTGGAGAAAGTGAGGGAGCAAGAAAGAGGAGAAGGAGGGAGGAAGGGGTGGAAATGATTGAGAACGGAGGAAGAGGTGGGTGACAGGAGAGAAAGGGCTCCATGTATGAAAGAAAAGGGTTTATGTCCTATGGTGTGAGGAGGATGGATGGATGGATGGATGGATTGATGGATGGATGGAAAGAGAGGATAGGTACACTTAATGGTAGAGACAGGCATGGTGGTGATATCACTCTCCCCACCACACACACACACACACACACACACACACACACAAAAGATGAATGACAGATGACAGATGATTTGCCACCCACTGCCTCTCCCCATCCTCTTACTTTCTTTGCCTCTTCTTTCTCCTCTCTCTCTATTTCCCTTTCCATCTCCAACCGTCTCTAATTCCTTCTGCAATCTGACCTTCCATTTGTCTGCCTTTCATCCTCACTTCCTGCTGCTATCCTTTACCACACACTTTCTCCTCTCTCCTGTTTTGCACACATCCTTCCTAATGCTTCTTCATTCTCTCAGTCCTCCTATCCATTTTTCACACTTTTTTTTCTCTCTCTCCATCCCATCTCTTGTCTGTGACCCCTTGGAGAGGGGGGTAACCTTACCCTGTCCGCCTCTGCTCTGCCCTAGCAGGCTTTCTTCTGCCCATCAAAAAGATTTATGTTTTGCTTCAATCAGATAATAGGTCGTAGTGGAGAGTGAGTGAGTGAGATAGAGAGAGAGAGAGAGAGAGAGAGAGAGAGAGAGAGAGAGAGAGAGACAAAGGTCATGATGCAGACTGAAACCCACACTGTTGTGAGTACCTGGCATGTGCCTTAGTCCGGTGGTTCTTAAGCCTGGTGCTCGGGGCCCAGAGCCCTGTTGGTTTTCTATCCTACCAGGTAGTTAATTCACCAGGTGTCCCAAGTCTAAAACAGTCCCTATTGGACTAGCTGAAATGAAAACCAGCAGGGCTCTGGGCCCTGAGGACCAGGACAGAGCCTTAGCCTGCTGAGTCAGCAGGGTACCTCTGTTTTGGCTAATCATACCCTACTCTGTTGTGCCCTGAGCCAGGACTTGGCAGACTATGTCACAGTGCTAATCTGGGCAGAAAGTGTCTTGTGGACAAAGCCTTATCCCTTCTCATGCTCCATGATGCTAACCTGTTACCACCCTGCTCTTTTGTGGACTATCTTCTCTGGATAGATGTTGTCTTAGGGGGAAAGCCTGAAGATACCACCTACCCCAACCTATACTGCTTTATCAGGTTCTCACTTGGGCAGCCTTGCTCTTGCCCAGCTTGTGCAGAAAAAGAAACCCCTACCCTACTCCTATTCTACCCTGTTTCCCCACTAGCTAACGTCCTTCTTTGTCCTGCTTTGTCTGTTCTCATGGGGGGACAGCTGATCCAAGTTCAGCTGTGGGCCTGGTGTCAGCTGATGGATAGCTCCATAGGCCTCACCGGTCCCTAAACACTCACTTAAACATCTTTCAACAGCCGCCCTATTATACACCACACCAACTATGGCTGCATACTCAAATGCAAACTCTCTAAATAAACTCTCTAAACTCTCTAATATTTTATACATGAGCATTTTGCATATGCTGGCCAGACAGCTATAGACTGTTTTGCTTCTGTGTTATACAATAAGTGCAAAAATAGGCATTGGCATAGAAAGTAGACACTGCTGTATCAAACATAATCAAAGTAATAGTAATAATTATATGTGCAAAGACACCAAGACAATACTAAGAGCTAGGAAAAAGTGTCATTATTCAGAGTCATTATTTATTGAAGTCTTCTTTTTACTAAGGTTAGTCCCTTTAAAGGAAATATCTTTAATGTTACTACCCGATGCTCCAAGTATTAACCTACATTTCTCACAAAGCTAATTTATGTTCTCTAACAAAGCAAACTGCATCTGTGTTTGAGTTGATGCCCTTAAGACATTAGCGTCTCTAGGTGACGGTGTGATGACGGTTTGGAGGTCACGGGACAATGTGACATTTTCACTTCACTATACGCACTCCTACACATACAGACACACGCACACACACACACACACACACACACACACTCACGGACACAAACAGACAGGCCCCTAGGCCAAATAAACAAGTGCTAATTAAGTTTTCACTAATGCTAACCCAAGCTGGTTTCCATGATGTCAGAAAATGTACTTCCCATAACACACACACACACACACACACACACACACACACACACACACACACCAGGCATGGTGCTGTACTCAGGGAGGATCATGGGAAAGGTATTTTTAGCACGCTATGATTGGTGTCTCCAGGGAAACAGGACTGATGGAGGGACAGTAGCATCAGCTGTGTGTCTGAGTCTGTCTGTGCACGTGTATCTCCTTACACTTGTTAGTGGAGACCCAGAAAGCCCCATGTGACTCTTCTGGGGTCTATACTAGGTGTGCATGTGTGTGTGTGTGTGTGTGTGTGTGTGTGTGTGTGTGTACAGTAAGCAGTAAGCTCCTACCATTGTCTGTGGTGGTCTCTTCATATTCGTTAGTGGAGGGCAGTGCAGGTACCAGCGGTTCCATGTTCATGATGAGGTTTTTATGGCTCAGAGAGTTATAACTTCTACTCTGACCAAACTGGGCTCTGTAAACACAGACATCCACAGCATTGACTGTTTTGTGTGTTATTGACTCTCTTGCATAATAGTAACTAGCAGTAAGTATACAGTAAGTTTACAGTGATCATCATCCAAAACGTCCTCATTCTGGATCTATCCCAGTGCTCCATATCCTGCAGTAGGACTTGAACAAACTCTGTAGATACTTGAATGTTGAATGTTTATGTTCAGCCTTCTTTTTAGGTTGGTGATGGATACAGGTCCATGTAATCCTTTGGCTAAACATGAAAATCACCAAAATCGTTAGTTACGTGGTTTTCACACGACAACAGTGAAATGCTTGTCAAGCAACTACTGTATTTCCCAGATCATTCCTTGCACCTGGGGGGGTTTCATCCTGGAGCACTGGAAATGGAACAACATTGGATTTTCTAGGTAATATCCCTCAGTGGAAGAGAAAGTGTCAAATCAGCGGTGATGGCTTCATCTGTGTGAGGTAGTGCAGATTAATTGTCAGTGCCTTACCTGCGCACCTCTGGTGAGTCTCTCTGAATCTTAGAGCTGGCCTCTATCACCTCTTTGGCTACTCTTCCACTGAGAGAGAGAGAGAGAGAGAGAGAGAGAGAGAGAGAGAGTTAAAAAATGAACACACACATGCATGGTTACTCAAACCAAACCACTATACGACTAAGACAACATACTATGTATCTGAGGTAAAAGTGCTGCACATGATCTTTGCAATTACTGCTGATACAATGTGGTTTCTGTACAGCTACGCGGGCTGATTCATGTTGGCAGCGTCAGCAGTCCCCATAGACAATATAGTTTCTGAACTGCTGAGCAAGCGGTTTCATGCCAACAGGGTCAGCAGCTCCATTAGTCAGATTTTTGGGTTTCTGGACTCTGACCACACTGTTTTGAAGCCAGAAGACTCAGCCACCCAACCCATTAGTCTATTGTTATCGAGATTGATGGTGAGGTTGTAATTTACAGAGTGAAATGTTGCGGGCCAAGCCTAAGTGCAGGTGCAGTGAAAGTGTAGTGTAGGTGAGTGTGTGTAATGATCAGCGCTGAGAGCAGGGCGTCTAGAGGGGGTTGGATCATAGAATCAACTGTTGGTCCCTCTGGCCGTGTTGTGAGCCTAATTCAATGAAACAACTGTGATGGTAGGTACCCATCCAGAGGAAAAATCTTTTACTCAGAGTCGTCTTTTCTTCATCTGTCAAGAAAAAGGGAAGATCTCAAATTTTGTATCGTCTTGTAAACACCTACATCTGAAATGAAATATAAGACCCATTTCACATTTTAAAAAACATGAAAATGAAAACAACTGTAGACGTATCAGAATATGGTCTGCATCGCTGGACTCATTTCTCAATGGAAGAACAGCGCACCAAGAAACCACTAAAACTGAATTTAAGACTTAAAATGTTGTAATTAGCTGTATCACGAACAAGGCTTTGGATTTAGATAACATCATTTTAAGACTTTTTCAGGGCCTGCATGCACCCTGTTAATAGCACAAGGGATAGTTAGATCAGATCCTGTGCATTAGTGCATTAGGCCAATGCACCCATTCACGTATGTTGGACATTCAGTGACGGTGGTGGAAAGTACAATCTAAACAGGGATTGGCTGGTTAGATGACAATCTGCTGGGCTCTGCTAATGTGAGGTCTACAAATCTCTTTTTTGCAGATGCAGTAACACAAATCATCAATTCCCATATTCTAGAACGAACTCCACCATAAGCTATAACTCATCCTTGAGCCCTTAAGCCAAATTGCTTCACTAGCTGATGAAATGGAGGCGACTGAAGTGTAAGCCTAGTAAAGAGCTTTGTCTGAGGAGAGAATCAGGGTGAACATGGCTTCAAGGACATCTTTATATAGAGGCTTTTATGTGTTATTAGGGTCAGTAAATTACACAAACCAATGTACCGATCTACAATGCGTTGGTGGGCTCAAGGAAAACAGGGAGACTTGGCACATGGGCGGCAGCACATAAGTTTGTTGAGTTACTACAAGATGAGTGCGACTCAGGAGGCGTAAGGTCGATCACTCTCAGTCACTGCCACAGTAGTTTCTTAAAATGAAATGGTTTTATCACCAGTAAAACATTGATGTCAACTGCAAGGTAGTGTGATGGACCAGTGGTTGAGTGTTGCCTGAGGTATTGATGTACTGTGGAGAATTTGCAAGGGTTCAAATTTATGTGTCTAGAAATAGTCGAGAGGTTAAATCCTCCACCTGCTGGATTAGGATTAAATCCCCCCAGAAGTTTGGCCTGCACACTCTTTTAAAAAGATATCTGCCCATAATATGTCAAACTTTTCCCTGTTATTGTCTATAAAGTCTAATCTAACTAAAACTAAAAAATCAAACACACTCTCACCTGTATCTGAACCTACTTCCCTTGAAGAAGATGTTACTGCTGGATACTGTTTTTATCTGACTCGACTTTGCACACCTGTTAGAGAGACGGGGGAGAGAGAGGGTGCAGAAAAAAAGAGCGGTACAGAGAGATATGAGGGAGACGCCACCAACACAAACTATCTAAAGCACAAACAATGAACAATTCATCCTCGTAAAAATATTTTGTTTTTGTTTTCCTCTCAAACTCTCTGCTTGGTGTGTGTGTGTGTGTGTGTGTGTGTGTGTGTTCTCAAAGCTCTGTTTGGCTGCCATTTCCCAACTCAATTCAATCAGATTTGATTAAGGTACTGACATCCGAGACGACATCTTCCCCCTCTCTGTCCGCCTCTCAGAGACACATGAGCTGCTATCATTAAGAATTCAATATCCAGGGTTAGTCAGGCAGGAGCTGGTCTCTCTCAACCTTATATATATAGAAGTATGGGATAATTAGGGTGTGCACACTAACAGCAGGGTGGGCGGGGGCAAAGGGTGGGGGAAACACACCTCCTTCACACTGTTCCCCTGCAGTTTGTTCTCAATTCCCTGCTGATAGGTGTTGTTTCCACTGATTATCTTCTTCTTTAGCTCAATTTGAATGGCGGAGCTGTATGCACCATTAACATTTTCCATCCAGCATCCAGAGATTTCCATGAAGGTGCTGGGGTGTTGTGTCTGTTACTGCGTAAGCAGCAGCCAAGGCCGGACTATAAACCACAACAATGACGTGTGAAAACTCCTGTGGCAGCTAATATGGCCGCATGCCCACAGCCAGCAGTTCAATATCTGGACTACAGACTCTGAATGTCACTCTTACATGTCCCGGATTACACCAACAAGTTAAAAGAAAAACATGGCATGACCCCCTCCTTTCTTTGTACTGCTCTGTTTCCCTGTGCCTGCTCACATTTGAAAACCTTCCAGTGCAATCGCTGCCGAGTCTGTCGTTTTCCCCAGTAGCCACATGAAGAACATTAAGCTGCATTGGCAATATTCCCACTGAGTCCTGGCCAGTACAGAGGGCTCATTCGTTTTGTTTGCCAGCAACATCACATTCCCAATGACCAGAGATTGAAGGTAGGGTTTAAATCTCCTTTCTCTCTTCCTCGCCTTCACCCCCACTCTCTTCTCTTTTCCAATATGCCAGCAGCTCGGTCGGCAGACCGGGGGCGGCTGCAGGGCCCTCAGCGGCTCCCAAGTGAAGGACAGCAACATACTGTATAGTCCAGTGGTGCCGTGGGAAACGTAGAAAGGATAAATAATAGTAGATAATAGAAAAGAATGGAAGAGCTGCTGCAACAGTCGTCCACTAGTTCAGTCCGATCTTGGTGGGACCCGTTCTGGGTTCAGTGGAATACTTCTATGTACTCTCAAAATTGTGAGTTCAAGTCCAGCTCAAATCCTATTTTGCCTTTGTTTGTGTGTGTGTGTGTGTGTGTGTGTGTGCATGTGCACATCAGGCGTACTTGTAAAAGGCTTGATTCTCCACCCCACACTTCCATAAGTGCTTACACGCTGCAGGGGTCGAGGTGTGAAAAGTCAGCACCAGTTTCTTCTACACAGAAAAAGAGAGGGAGGGAGAGAGAAACGTGAAATTACAAAGACGTGTGAATCAGGACAAGAAAAGTGGCAAAGTGCTGAACACGATGAGAGGGAGTTGTGCAAAATGCTGACCCAAAGACCCTGAGACCCAAAGCCATAAGCTTAGCATGATGTAAGACAGATATACTGAGTTAGCCACTGCCTTCAGCAGTAAATGGGCCTGTAGCTAGCAGAAAGTCTGGCTCTTTATGGGCTAGGAGGAGAGATATATTCCAGTAAGTGTCCAGTTATCAGCCCTGTGTGTCTGGTAATATGAGAAGCCAGATCAATGCTGAGCAACAAGGGTGGCTGAGACAGAGAGAGAGGGTGGGAAAGAGAGAGAGAGAGAGCGAGAGAGAGATATGAGGCACCAGAGAGATCAATAACATGGGTATGAGTTACTGTAACACACAGTAAAAATCACGCAGATAGAGATTTTAGAAAGAGTGAACTAGTCTGAAGACTGAAAAACGTAGGCAATTAGTGTCAACCATACCCACAGTATTTTAGACAACCTAATCCTATACAAATGTGCATTGATACAGTACGTCCTTTGTTGCAGTGGTTCAGTCAGCTATGTTGCTCAACCCCCTCGTTGACACAGATCATCGGGAAAATGGGAAAGTGGGAAAGTGGGAAAGTGGGAAAGTGGGAAAGTGAAACGGATGAAACGCCACCTGACTTTAAGCGTTTTTTTTAAGCGTCATGAAATGTTCGCAGCAGCTTAACGAAGCCTTAAAACATTGCCATCAGTTCAAAGTGGTGAGGGCAGTGAGAGGAATCATGCAGTGACCTGCCGCACAGTGGTAGAGCTTGATCAGAACAGACTACACACCAATGCACGATTCAAACCCTGACCAAATATAATAAATCTTATTGAACTCATATCACAGACGCACACGCACACACATACACACACAGTTCAACTGTTTTGTCAATAAAATGCGTAAAGTAACCGAAGTAAAAAGATAGACAGAAGATGGGCAGGCATATAGATTGTGCATTATTATATAGCATAATCTATGGTTCCTGATAGCGTTATAAAAGGCCTATTTTGATGATATGGCTATGGGGAATGGTTACAGAGGGCAGGGATAATAACAGAAATGTCCACTCACAGAACAGCCTAAAAAAACAAAAATAGCATAATAAGTTAAAATAGTAAGTTGAACCCATTATGGGGGATAAAGGCTCATCACATCGAACTCAAGGAGATTCATGTCAAATGAAATCAAAAACTGAAAAGAGATTCCCATCGTATCAATGTGACCTCAGAACTGGACCACACAACACTAAACACTGAACACACACAGGAAAAGACGACGACGAGGCGAGGTTCACCCAATTATGGAGAGTGTGGGCGTGGTGAGAGAGGGGCGGGGTTATAGGTGGAGGCGTCAACTTGCGAATTTGAGTGTGATTAAAATGCAAGAGTGATTTTTTTTGTTTTTTTGTGTGTGTGTGAGTGTGTGTTTACTCACCAGCGATGAATATGTATACACACAGAGAGGAGAGACAGAAACACAAAGATAAAACTGCATCTTCAGCCATACATGACTTGCCAGACAGACAGACAGACAGACAGACAGACAGGCAGGCAGACAGGCAGACAGACTGACTGACAAACTAAGCAGAGATGAGAGGGCTGGTAAAGCTTCTGCAATTAAAACAACAGTCATTAGATTGACTGATTGATTTGTTGACTTATTTGTTGATTGACCGATTGATTGGCTGGTTGACTTCTATAGCAAAGTAACCGCCATCTTTTAAGGGAATGATGCGCCTATAGTGACTGAGCCCATATGTATGATGTTACATGTAAAAGCAGGTGATTGGAGCATGTCATTTGTCAGACATGATAGGCTTGATAAAAATGGAATCAGGGAAGAGATGTATTCCCTTTGAATTTCAGGGGCGGAAGCAGGACCGATAACCAGCCAAAGACAGAGTGATCTACAGTACACACAGAGCTCACAACCAATAGACCAGTAAGCCATAGTTTTGACATGGTAACACTTTTGGAATAGTTTGTGCTCTAGCAATACAGACATCATGCACATAAGAAAGGCATAACGCATCAAAGTTGCTGCTCAGAGTCCACTGTAGCTCTGTATTTGATGACATATCCCTGGTGTACAGAGGAAATGTGTGTCCCAAATACTAGACACCTGTTCTAGTTTGAATTTAACATGTGACACATCAAGTCTGCTTTACGTCACTTTCAGGGAAGAATATCCACTGTCACATTTTAAATCTTGGATTTGGCAGAAATTTTGCCCAATGTACTAAGAAATACAGTAGAGAACTCTGCTGCCGATGCGAACGTGGCTATAAAGGAGTCTCATATTTGGGCCACAGTCTACACATAACATCAGTGAAGAGGTTAGGCGCAACACACCCACCATCGTGTTACAGTGCATCCTGCCTGTTAAGGAGATCTGAAACAGCGACACACCGTTACACACACATGTAATGTGATGGAAGACAACATATAGGATTACATAGACAAACAGGACTGTCCTGATGCACTTATCACAAGGATACATAGAAAAAACTCTAAACTCTAAACATTGACCGATAACATACACTAACAGATGCAAAAGTGGTGAAAATGAGTCAGACAAAGAAGTAATAATCATAATACTAATAATAAAGTAGAAAAAAGAAAGACAGATAAAGGGGAAAGGCAAGAAAACACGCAAGATGCAAAGTACACTCACAGGGCAATAAAGTTACTAGCATGAAACTGAATCAGGACACAGACAGTAACTATGCATCAGCATCATGATCTCCTCTCCCAGGAGCACCCAACACCACAAACGTTAGATGGTAGAATCTAATAGCTCAACACGATGATGACTTTAGAGCTATAAAAACTACACAATTCATCATCATGATGCAGGAAACTACACAGCAGAATTTATGGATTATCATCCTCGGAGGGGAAGCTGCACGGTGCGTTTACATCCACACAGCAGGCTGCTGCACTCACCTCTTTCTGAATTCCGATGACATAGAAAGTTTTCCCTTCAAATTTCAGCTTGCTGACATCAGCCCTGCGGAAGAACCACGTCATTACGGTGAAAAATACACTGATCCATGATGGACTGAAGAGTTGAGTTCATACATAATAATACTGATGGAAATTTCTATTCTTAAATCAGGACCCATGTGAAATGAATCCTCACTGGCTAGGATGTGATGATGGGTGAATGTACAGTAAATGGTTTGTATTAGTGTCCTTAGGTTCCACCGCAAGTTAAAAGGCTCCATGTTTAAATCGATGCCTTATGACTCGTATGAAATTTCAGTGAAATAACACCGTGCACTACTATATTGGATATAAGATGTCAAAGACGTAAAGAACTGAATTGAACTAAAACCAATGCTTACTAGGAGGGACACATAATCCCTGTGACAATTGAAATCAAAGGACGCCATTTTGAATTCCTCCTAGTAAACATTAGGTTCAATCAAGGATGCAAAATGCAGAGAGAAAAAAAGTGTGTTACAATTGGTTTGGAAAACAGGTTTTGTTTTTACGCGTGGAGGTTTAAATTTAACATTTAGAGACCAGGCGCTTACCACTTGAGGAGGTGGATCCTCTTGTTGCCCTGGAAGACCACAAAGCCTGTGGCAGTGAACCCCAAAAAGGCTGTAGAGCCTGTAAAATCCTGTACAACCATACACACACACACACACACACACACATGCACGCATGCACCACACATAGACAGATACAGAGTGAGAGGCAGCACATGGCATTGTGAGATACAGGTGGACTAACAGCAGGGAGGCAAGTGGGCCATAATTGTCTCCATGGCAATGGCACCTACACAAAATCACTTGTTTTGTTCCTTACGTCAAGCTCCCAACTTGCAGTAATTGGTGCACACGGTCCAGAGCATCGGGAGAATATGTATATAATATCGTGAAACAAAATGAAACCAATAGCAACTCAAATGTAAGAGCAGAATTGAATGTATTCCTATCACTCCCCCACAGCGTTGTTCTTCATCTGCGGGCTTCCTGCCCAGTGTTCCCTCTGCTGATCTGTCTCTATCCTATTCTCTACCTCTTTGTAAATCCCTCAGTCTTTACCTCTGTGTGTTCCCCAGCTCTATAAGTGCATGATGCTACTGTCCCGGGTTTAACAGCTATTTCCAGCCATCCAGAATTAAAACTGGCTGGCTGACAAGAGTGGAACAGATAAGGGCGATCTTCTCCAATAGCTAGAAATTAAATATCTCCGTAATCTGCTTGGCATGCGTTGATACGCCTATCTGCAGGGTTGTCCCTATTTCACACTCAAACTGTGGTGGGGGTGGGAGGGTGGGGAGGCGGTTGTGGGAGCATGAGAGGAGAGAAGATCAGTAAAAAGTAAAACACACTAAATTGAATGACTGAGTTGCCCACTGAGTTGTTTACTTCTGCTTTCTTTTACATAGAAAGCCAGGAGAGATACGAACGGAGAGTAAAGTGGGACTGAAGGGGAAGAGGAGTAAAGCAGGACGGAAGCAGCACCTTTATTTTGCTTAAATCAATGTGCAAAGTAATAGGTGAAATTACTGATTTCAAAAAAGTATGAATACCCAACAAGCTACTCAGTTACAGTAACAAGAGCAATTTGTTACTCATGAAAGAGGAGAGAATCACTACATGGTGCCCTTAAATGAGATTCTCATGGTTAGTGTCATTATTGCATGATGAGCATCATTGCCCTATTACTACAATTCCACACATCATCTGTGACTCAGTTTATTAATGGAAAGATTAAAGGTCAGGGCCATCTTTGGTGTTATTACAGTAACTACTATTTTCTAATGATTCATTTCCAAGGCGGGAAAGATGGGAGAGGGTCAGAGTATGACGAATGATGAGATCATGAGCTGGACACGAATGCACAATCCACAAAAAGCTCTGGGCAAACAGCCAACCTGTGAGGCGCTTCTGGTTAAATGGGATTTTTACATTAAAGCGAGAAATTTGGTGAGTTATTGAGGTACGGAGAATAAATTGACGTGCATCATTCTGATCAGAACAGCTTTATCAATCAGCTATGTTTCATTATCTAATCTTCAAGTGGGTGTGTACACTTTTCTTCTTTCTGCTCTAAAGCACATGAAGTTACCTTGCAGGGATGGGGGTCAACTCCATAAGTCTCTAGGGTGCAGGCCCTTTGGAGCATGTTCTTCTCAGCTGACGCAGAACACTGGTCCCTGTAGGAGGAGAGGAGAGGAGACGAGAGAGGAGAGGAGAGGAGAGGAGAGGAGAGAGATTAAAAATTAACAATTAACCCTGCAACTCATTCCTCAATACAATGTTAAAAACAACTTTGATTCATTCAAATAATTACATTTGTCCCAGTTTTTCATCATCAACATTTTGCACTGACAGAGGCCCGGTGTCTAAGTGCTGCAAAGCCAAGGATCTGAGTAATGCACGTTGCTCCTCATCGAGACGCCAGACCAATAAATCAACATTAGGTTTACACACATGCACACGTACACACTGTATGTGCACGCCCACACACACACACACACCCTTGACAGTGACTTGTGACTGCATACACGTCATAGACCTTTGACTCATGGAAATACAACTCTTGAGCACACACACAAAGAAAACACAAAGAAAACTGTCGGCCCGACCCACCGCAGCAGACAGAGTGTGCTGAGTAGCATCTGCCTCTGTGCCGCTGGTAATAAAGGATTTGTCTTTGATGCTCTATAATCGCTGTGTGTGTGTGACGGTCAAACACCTCACAACATCATTCAAGAGCTGTAGTCATCATTCAAATAACACAAACAACCGGAGGGAGAGGCCAGCAGATGGTTTATACACATCATAT
Organism: Hoplostethus atlanticus; assembly: GCA_034670405.1. Classification (NCBI taxonomy): domain Eukaryota; kingdom Metazoa; phylum Chordata; class Actinopteri; order Trachichthyiformes; family Trachichthyidae; genus Hoplostethus; species Hoplostethus atlanticus. The sequence continues at coordinate 10,518,290 of JAXDDX010000002.1, read as the reverse complement.
TGTAGGTTTTAGTAATGCTGACTCTCACACTAAGCTCTCATGTGAAATACCACCTTGCCACAGCACTCTCCTCATATCCTTATTTACTGAATGAGAAGAGGACATCAAGGTCAACATCTATCAACCTTTTTCACTCTCATCACAGCTCATCTCTCTCCTCACACTCAAATTTTATTCCAGTGCCATTTTATCCCCATCTATCCCAGTTCTGACACATTAATCTCACACAAAGGAATAGAAGCTAATTCAATTTACCAAAGCTGTTCACATTCAACGCAGTCAGTCCAGGAGGGCTGATTTTCCTCAAAATTCAAATTCTGAACAGGTTTTTACCACAAGCAAGTTGTCATGACCAACTTATTATAAAATAAATCTTGGCAACATCCAATTTTGTCTCAGTTAGAGTGACAGATAGCTTTTTATTGTCCTCAGGGTGGAAAATTGTTTCGACAGCCTGTTGAAAACAGTTATCACAAGACTGAGCATCCCAGCCTGTCACCAACATCAAACAGTAAGTCAGCAGCAAAGCCACAGCAACTAGACAACAAATACAATAGAAAACACACAATAGAAATCAATGTCACAACAGCAAAGATTTAAAAGACCCCCACCATCTTTTACCTGAGCTCGTTCTTGTGTATTTCCATAATCTTCCTCTCCAATTTGAGGGACTGTTTAGGGAACAGTTTGAAGTCTCTGATGTAGTCTGATGGGTGCTCTTCTGGGTCATAGTCCCCTAGTTCAGCTGGGGAGAGCAAAAGAAATGGTCAAAAGAGTTATGGTTAAGTTAGAGATAATTCCTAATTTTGATATTAGGTATGAAAGTGGTCTTAAAGCCAGGTTCAACTGGAAAGCATGTTTGGTTATAACATCTGATGTAATGGGTATCAGCAGCAAATATGCCAACTGTTCTTCCTAAATGAATGGAAGCACTGATAAAAGCAGTTTGTTGCTAGGAAAAGTAATATTGAATAGACAAAGTGACTGTGGCAGATATCATTTACATTTAATTGTTATTTGCACAGGAAAACATACTTATAATGAGTGGAGTCGGATAAAGCTTTCTTATTGAATGGAATGGCAATATAAAGTGTTAACAGTCAACCATTTCTCTTTCAAATCTGTTCTTAATTACCAGTCTTAATAAAGGTTAAATGAAAACTGCCTGGAGCTTAATTAAACAATAATCCTCAACCTGTTCTGCAGCTCTTTAATCAACACCCCGACAAAGCGGGACAGGGACCTGCCCTTGTTAATCAGAGCAACCAATAACACCCTGTAGCACTCTGGGTTGAGATAACTCAGCCAGTCACACACGGCTCTCTGGGGATATGAGCCAATCAGAGCAGAGGCTGAGTGTTAGCGCAGTGCAATGGTTTGTGTATCAGGCAGAAGGGTTCATTTATATGATACAGCCCAGCTAAATCCACTCTTAATCCATATTAAGGTAGGTGTCTCTGCACTGCACAATATTAAACTGTGCCAGTCAGAAACCCTTTCTTCTTCCTTTCCACAATAGTCTACACATGTGAATTCAAAAAAATGTGGGATTACCATATCAATCTGGTGATTTCAAGTGTAGCTAGTGAATGAGGCACAGTGGTTGGTTTGATTGTGAGGCTATGTATTGGGTTAGGCTCATGCTCTAATCTATTACTGAGATGGTGTGATTGATGTCAGGATGCATTTCTCTCGGGGTGTATGAGTGGGGGGCTGAGTACGTTCAGATACAGACATATGGTTCGGTAACAAGTCTCATTTCTCTGGGGGTGTTTGAGTGGGCCAAACCTCACCCAGGAATTGAGTGGCATCTAAAAAGATGTACTACTAAATGTAGTCAGAGACAAGTTTACCATGCCCAATCAGAATCAGAGGGTATGAAACATCCACAATACAAATTTGTGACTCCTGCGTCTTCCTCCTAGAAAAGCATGGCATCAAAAAATACAAGTAAAGTAAAAGCCTGCATTTCTCCAGACAATACCACCGCTGTGGTTCAGCTACTCTGTAACAATTAAACAAGACTGACACATCATGACTCTCCACACTAATGGAGAGAGACTCTTTGTCTCCCTCCAAAAAAAAATATTGAATTCATTTCTGAGCACCGGAGCTATAAGCTAAATTGAAAGAAAAATACTCTTCAAGGGGGAGGAGTATTGAAAATACACACTGTGATAGAATGATTTTTTATTGACCAATGTGTTTATGTGCTGAAAAAACAACTCACATTCATATACTGATTCACTGACTGACTAAACAGATCACTGAATGAATGAATGAATGAATGAATGAGTTTTGAACACATTGGGTTATGGGTATTTGAATCTCTCTGACACCACCCTAAATAAAATGTACACTTTAACCACAATAACCTGCACAATTTAAGGATTGTCTGTCAAAAGTCATGTGCTGTGTGTAGTGAAAGTGTAGTGAAACAGTGGCTAACTAGAGGAGAGTAAGAAATACAGAATAGAACAGACAGTCTAGAGCTGCTACTCTGGTACAGACAGTGTGTATACAGGTGCTCTTTGGGGAAATGTTCAGGCTTGTCTTTGTGTAAATCTTTTAAAAATCTAATTTAGTGATTATCAGTGGGACTTAACCTGTCATGTAAGCTGAACCACCAATACATTCACTGTCAATGGGACTAAACCCAATCCATTGATTGTATATGGGGCTAAACCAAATTTATTGATTGTCAGTGGACTCACCCTGTATGATGCAGGCTCCCAGGTAGGCAGCGTCAGCGAAGGGACAGAGGAGACGGCCGTGGTAGATGTCTCTCTTTAACTGGAGGTACAGGAGATACCTGGATATAGACACACACACACACACACACACACACACACACAGGAAAGGAAGATACATAAGAATTCAAGGAGCTTGTTCAAGATAAATCTTGGCCTGTTGACCAACCCAGCTGTAAAAAAAAAAAAAAAAAAAAAAAACAAGAAGCTTTTTGCTGTTGCTGTCTGAAAACCTCATAACTTCAATTATTGTGCTTTAATTTTTTTTACTCAAACTGAAGTTTACGTGGTGCAAAGTAAGCCATTGTATGTTTCCAAAATATCATGGCTGTCAAATCTGTCATTTCTTCAATTCCTTAAATTTAGACTTTTTGGAGATACAAGGTTTTCATCCAGCAACGGTGTTATGTTATGAATGTGTTATGAATTTCCTGAAGGGCCTGATGGTTTCACTGTTCTTCTAGAAAACGAGCATCTAGTTTAGGTGACATTACATAAATTCATAAATGACAAATCAGTATAGGTATCGTTATCATCGTCATCGATCACTGTGATCCTCTTGTGTATACTCTTCTGTAAGAAACAGAGTATTTCCTGAGGGGTGGGGGTGAAATCCATAAAACCAATATGGCTGCTGTCCTTGATTGTATAACGATCTGGCTGTGTTGCTATAGGGATTGAAGAAACAAGGTATGCATTGCTATGGAGACATCTACCATACAGCAGGGATTGGCAGTTGCTATGGAAACGACCTCCATGTGTCAAGTGTTCGCATGTTGCTGACATGCTGATTCGTCTCAAGTTACCAAGGAGACCGGGAATGACAATGCAGTTGAAACTATGGGAATTTGTTGCCATGGATACCGATGAGAGTGGCAGTTTCCAGAAGAAGTTCCAGACGAAACTGAGTCAGCCCACACACACACACACACACACACACACCGCACTCATTCACACACAGACCACTGAGTCAACTGAGTGACTGAACTTGTTTTTGAACTGAGTGACTAAACCCTTAGAAGTAGGAGCAGAGGCAAGCATGAAAGATTGAATGGAGTGAAAAGCCTGCGGGTGTATCGAAATAGCTTTATTTATAGAGTCAGTCAGTCAGTCTGTAGTCACACAGAGCCAACAGCTATTCATATTTACATAACCTTCTCAGTTGTGGTGCCATTTGTGGTTGTAAAACAATACACTGTTTATTTTGTTCTACTCTTTGTCTGTCTGTCTGTCTGCCTGTCTGTCTGTGGTTTACCCATGGTATCTAGCTGTCTTAATGAGTAGAACTGGCGGGCTAACATTTAGCTTTCCACAGACTCTCAGACTCTCTCTCTCTCTCTCTCTCTCTCTCTCTGGGGTATTCTCAGCAGTACATCGACTATACTCCATGGGGTAACCATACAGGATAGATCTATGCACAACCCTGAAACTACAGCAGAGCAAAAGCTGGACTATACCAAGAGAGAAAGACTATGGTTGTTATGTTATGAATTTATGTATAAGCTGATATGTTAGTAATTATTTCTTGATTACAGAGGAACATATTCGATGGCTGAGGAGGGGTTGTTTTATTATTATGTCTATAAACTGGAACACATACAACACAGTCAGCTTCATATTCTCTGGATTTTGGAAGCTAAGTAATCCAAAAAAAAAAGCTCAACTTAATTTGTAATGGATTACATTTTAAAAGCAAACTACTCTGAATAATCCATTCTGAACTTTTTAACCTAGCTCCACTTTAACTTTTAGGTCCAGTTCACTTCAAACTCAGCATGACTGTTAGTCTAATGGAGCTCTTAGGAAGAAAGAAGAAGGGGGTTTTCTTTAAAACAAGCTAATGGACAACACAGAGACAGAAATGGACGAGAAATGACAACAAAAGAACACAGAGTCATCTGAAATGGAAAGATGGCAAAAGAGGTATGGGAGGAAGAGAGAGGCAGAAAAAGAGACAGTCTGAAAACTTAAGAGACCAAAAAGTAATTGGAGGAGACTCAAGGGAGGAGGGCTGAGAGAACATGGAGTGGATGATGGAGGAGAAAACAAGAGTGAAAAAAAAGAAGTAATGATTGATAATGGAGCTGAAGAGTGCTGTAGGGAAGAAGGAACAGAAGGAAGACGGAAGGAGGAACAGAAGGTGGAAACAAGGAGAGACGATGGTATATGACATATAACGTATAAGAGGACGATATGGAGGAAGATGTGGCAGTAGGAGAGGAGGAGGGAGGTAGAAAGATGGAGCCCCAAGGACAGGGGAGGGAAGATACGATGGAAACACAGAACAGGGGAGGGAAAAGAGAGGGAGCTGTGATGAGGGGGAGGGAGAAAGACAGAAGGGGAGGGAGGAGAGAGAGGCAGACTAACAGAAGGGAGGGAGGAGAAAAGTAAGGTATGAAGTGATGGAGAGAGGGAAATAAAACCGGGAGAGATCTGAGAGGGAGGGAGGGAGGAGAAAGCAGCATGGGAAGGAGGGATGGAGGCAGGAAAGAGAGACCTGACGGTTCAGATGGGACGCAGAACATGAAAACAAAATCCCTGCTGAGTGAGCAACACTAATTATCACCCTGTAAATGACGTCTGAGAAAAGACAGGGTGGGAGCAAGTGGCTATATATATATATTACTGTCCACAAGTATGCCGACTAAGAAAAGAGCTTTGGAGAAGCCACTTTGAAATATAGTTCTACCAGCTACTTCACATTGGAAGAAGTTGCAACACTATAAGAGAAATATAGTTTTGTCAATTAAAGTCACCTAGAAAACGTAGTTCGAACTACTTTGAACGGAAATTCACATTTGTGGTATTTTCTGTCTAGACTATACCTGGTGAGCTCTTCCTTGATCTTGATTGGCTCGTGGGGATAGAACTTGACCCGGAAGCACATGGTGTAGGGCTGCTGAGCTGTTAAACACAAGAGACACAGGCATTAGAAGCAACGTCAGAAGGTAGAGGAGGAGAAAACAGGAAAGAGAGTCGAAGGAGAGCACAGAGGAAGCAGAAAGTAATGGGATAATGGAGAGGAAGTGAAATAGACAGAGAAAGATGAGACAAATAAGAGACAAATAAAGGGAAAAGGAGAGGAGGAGGAGAGGAAGGAATGAGTGCAGGAGAGAGGGGGAGCGACGAGAGAGCCACGTCAAATTAAGGAGAAAAAGAAGTTGGAGAGTGCGAGACAAAGAAAGAGATCACAGTAAGCCTCTATTTCTGATTAGTCATTTGATAACTACAGTAATTACTCATACATCTCACACTCTCACACTCACACACACCAACACACACACACACACAAATGAGAAAGCTGTTCTAATGGCCTGACTTGAACTTGGGTCTGTTTGTCTTAGTTTGATCTCAGTCCCAGAGCACTTACTTGTCTGTGTCTGTGTGTGTGTGTGTGTGTGTGTGTGTGTGTGTGTGTGTTTGTGGACTTAATTGCATGTGATCTGTGCTCCAGGAGGGGATTTGAGCTTCGAATAGTAATCACACATGCACGCTAACACACACATTCACACATACACACAGAGATAGGAAACACACACAAACACAGATCAGACACACACACACACACACACACAATTCAGTGATAGGCTGTGGGGCATGGATCAAACAACAGCAAGAGCTTAAATCCCCTCCTGGGGTACAGATTGCTCTCTCTCTCTCTCACACACACACACACACAGACACACACACACCCGTTCACTCATAGAAGTTAACACATCTGCATGAAGCACTGCCAACTCCCAAGACATCAGTAAAAACATCACCAGCAATTGTTACAAACCAGAGTAGCAATCCATTATACATTCACTGACTTGGCACTAAACAGAGAGTTATCTGTGTCACGGTCACGGCCGTGCCTCCAGTTTGTTCCTTGTGTTTCTTGTGTTTTCCCTTCCCCTTGTGTCTAATGTGCGTCCCTGTTTGTCTCTCTCTCTGTGTGTGTGTGTCTGTGATGTGGGCGTGGCGCTCCGTTGACTCTCCCGGCTCCCTGATCGCTGTCCAGCCTACTCACCTGCTCCAAACCGCACACCTGCAATCCAGCAACTCATCTATTCTGCAGTATATCTACCCCGGTTCTTCAGTCACTCATTGCCAGATCGTTGTGGTTAGCGCACGTCTCCGGCCACTTGAATTGTGTAGTCAAGTTGTTTTCTCTCGTGTGTATGTTTTGACTCGTCGCTAACTTTGTTTCCCTGTGCCACAGGATCATTGCTTGCCTGCCTGTTCATCTCCCTGCCTGCCTTTCAGCAATCCAGTCTGCCACTAGCTTCCAAGCTAGCCACATCAGCCACGCTCACATCCAGCCCTCATTCCTGCTCCGCCACGCTTCGCCGGCCATCAGCTCCCGTTTTTCCCTCTGCCTTCGCCTGCCGGACTTTTCCCCTCATCCATCCTCATTCCCTGGAATCCCTGTCAATAAACCTCATCTTCTTCGTTCACTATTCTGAGTCTGAGTTCTGCATTTGCGTTCCCCCTGTTGATCGTAACACTATGGAAAAAAATAACACAAAGGATAACACCAATACCTTTCTGTTGGATTTGTAGTTTATGCCACAACATAGTTAATATATGTGCATGTAAGAAAGAGAACAAATATAATAAGGGGAGAAAATGATGAGGAAGACCGAGGAGGATTGATCAGAGGAGAGAATGATCTAAAAGCAGCATGGGACAGTAAACCTTTACCGAGTGTCTTTACTGGCCTGATCCTCAGTGGTGTTATCCAGCTATGGAAAACAGCCCACAGCTGCATAATACACGCTGAGCAATGTGAAAGATGAAATCCTCCCACCCACTCACAAGAACTGTTTATTTGCATAGACTTCAGGGACCAAGATGTTTGGATAGCATTTAAGGGAAAGTGATGGGCACAATAATATGCACAGGCACACACACTCACTGACACACACACACACACACAGATGTGAGCTGATGTACATGTACGTAAGCTGCGACACAGCTGAGACACACAAGTATGCACAACCCATCACAACACACACACACACACACACACACACACACACACACACACACACACACCCTAATGTGAGAATAAATCCCACCACAGGGAGAAGTGATGTGTCAGTACAACTCAGATCTATCCAACACTCTCCCCTATCCCTGTCTGTCTCTCCGTCTCTCTCCCCTTTCACTCTCTATCCCACGCTCTGTCTACTTCTCTCATCTCAACCTGTCTCTCTGATCTCCTCTTTCCTCCTTTTTCTCTTTTCTTCCCTAATCTGACTTCTCTCTTTAGCCACGCTATCTATCACTGTCTCCTCTCTCTCCTCTGATTCAGCCCCTACGCCCCACACTTCCTCTTTATCACTCTTTTTCCCCTCTCTCTTGTTCTTCATCTCTCATTCTCATTTTCTCCATCCTCCTCCTCCCTCCATTGCTCCTGTCCTTTCGCACATGTTCTGATGAAGCGGAACGACCCACTAATAGCCCCTTTATTAATTTATGTCGAGAGAGAAAGAACAGGACAGACAGAAAGAGGGTGGGAGGACTTCAGACAGAGAGAGATGAAGAGTGAATGGGAGGGGGAAATGATATATTAATGTTTAAAAATGCTACACATAGCCCCTTTAAACATGGACACGGGCCATGTTCACACACAGTTGATGAACCAGCGGGTCAAGAATGAGCAAGTCTAATCTTTTGTGCTGTAAGTTTGATCCATACCAGATTTATGTCTGACTCAGAGCTCCATTCGCCTGTCTGACTTCCTATTTTACTACTTTACTATTTTACTACTACTACTTTTACTACTTTACAGAATTGACAGTTTCCATACAGTTTGGTACAGGATGTGCTATTTGATGGAAGCGTTCATACAGAGCACCTTACAAGTGTCAGGAGTGCACACAGTGGGAATGAAACAACAGACAGTGTTGGTACCATACTCATTGAGCAACACAGAACCACAACAGTATTGTTTATTTGCCTCATTTTTGACCCAGCTGGGTTTCTGTTTCTGTTTCTATGCCATCATGTGTATTTCACTATCTGTAAGTGTGTGGTCCTGTGGCTCCAACAGGATTAGGGGTTCAAGTCCCACTGAGGCCACTTGTACTGATACACTTACAGTACTGTAAAAGCATCCCATAAATGGCATGCATATTTTTCCATTTTGTGCACCAACTGAACCAAATGAACCCTTGAAGACAAAATATGAGGCAGTTATGAGAAACCAGTCCTACCACTTTTTTTTAATAGAATCAGAGATGAGAATTTCACTAACACCAATTCCAGTGGCTTTACATCATATGAGTTCATGACTTTGTTTGTGTCTCTGTTTATTCATTTCCTTTTAGTTTCCTTGTGGCGTTTGTGTATCTCTGAATGTGTCTGGCCTCGTGGCATTGTTCATCTTTATTTCATGTTTGTGCCTCCCTGTTTGTGACCCTGTGACATGTCTATGTGTTTCAGAGAGACTCTGCTCATGTGAGATTGTCTATCTTTATTTCCTATTTGTGTCTCTTTGTTTGTGTTCCGGTGACATTTCTGAGACTGTCTCTTTGTGACATTGTCTGTCTCTATTTCTTTCTTTCTGTCTCTGTAAGGCCTTTAAAACAGCATTTGAAGAGTTAATTTGCAAAACGACATATATCCTATTAAGTTCTTAATTAAATATGTCTAAAACATAGAGGATCCCGTTTGTAGATTTCAATTCATTTCAATTACATCACAATTTAAAATAATTGTGATGAAGTGGCTGTAATACAGTTGTGTGTGTTACATTACTACCCAACCCTGGCTGTGTATTTTAGTTTGTTGTGGAGCTTGACGTCCCACACTGACACTGCCCTCTGGAGAACGGCCCAGCCCCCTCAGCTACTGCATGGAAGGCATAAACACAAACAAATATACAAATACACACAGGAACGCGTGCATGCACGCACATGCATTTGTATATTTATGTATACACGCACCAATGCAAAAACACACATAGAATAACACGAAGGGAGCAGAAGGGACACTTACACTTCAGCTGCCTCACCACAGGCTTATTGGGCTCCAGCCAGTGCTGAGAGAGAGAGAAAGAGAGAAAGACATATTCATATTTGTATTGAATTAACACTATGCTTAAAGTGGTCTTGCTATCTGTGATTAAAATACTGACATAATGTTCTTATGGTGTATTAATAAAACCTTATAATGCCTGAGGAACAATATGTAGCCTAAATTAAGCAATAATCCACAAGATGCTTTGCTTTACAGCGATTTTAAAACAGCTAAGAGGCATTGTGCACATCACAAAGTACGTGTGTGTGTGTGTGTGTGTGTGTGTGTGTGTGTAGTGTGAGTGTACTTTTTAAAATAAATATTACAACACAAAGCAGGCTAAATAATTCACAGCCTTGGTTGCTGTGCAATTTCCTGTCATGGCACGGACATGTACATGTAACCATCGGCAACCAGGGATCAACAACCAGGAGACTGTTGCCATGGCAACACCATCAAAACGTGCATGTGTATGTATATGTATGTGTATGTGTATGTGTATGTATGTGTGTGTGTGTGTGTGTGTGTGTGTGTGTGTGTGTGTGTGTGTGTGTGTGTGTGTGTGTGTGTGTGTGTGTGTGTGTGTGTGTGTGTGGAGGGAGCTTGTCAGTTTGTGTTTGCCTTGCCACTGAATGCGGTGTCTTAATTAGAGTGATCTGTTTGCTGTACGCTGTTCATGCTCTGTGTATTGTGCATTGTCTTGTGCTCTGTTGTAGCACCTGTTGCTCTTATCAGCTTTTTGTGCTTGTTGTTATCACGCTCTCATTTTGCATCTGAAGTCTGCTGGCAGCCAGCGAGGCTACTGTTGAGAAAAAGTGTCTGGACACATGGTCCCTTGTGTGTGCAGTTTGTCTGCCACATGGTGACTGACATTGTTATTGTCTGTCATTTGTACTTGGAATGCAATTTATTGATATCATGTTGATTGATATTCCAATTGATCAATAAGAACCAGACCTTTCCATTTTAGCCCTGCTGACCCAGTGCTGCTGGTCTAGTGTATCAAAAGCAGCTGAACGTGAAATGTGGCAACAGAAAAATGCTTCGAGGCCTATAGAATTGGGGCAGGGGAGGTTGGGTAAACATGTACGAACTCTAAAACATTCTTTCCAGGATGATGCTTCAAAGCTAACAGAGAATATAAAAACCTGTTGACGGAAAGCTGCTCACAGGGGCAATAAAATGAAACACTGATGGTCATACATGTATATTTAGTGAAAACTCAACACACACATTAATGTAAAGCTTTTGCTACTATCTCTTGCCTCAGGATGAGGTCATGTCTGAGGTGTGAGAGACTGATATCATGGACTGATTTGTATACTGCCTTAGGTTAATTTGTGTGTGTGTGTGTGTGTGTGTGTGTGTGTGTGTGTGTGTGTGTGTGTGTGTTGGGGGGTGAGGGGTATGTACCCTCTGTTTCTCGGGATCCACATATCTGATGCCAAAGTAGTCTCTCTCCATCAGGTTGTAGTGGTTACACACATGGTCCAATAGGAACTGTCCTTTGGTGTCTCTCTGTGAGGGAATAAAACACACAGCACGTTAAAACCCCAGTTCTTTGAGTATGATCAGTTATTGGTACTCATACAACAGGTAGTTTCAACCAAGCATTCTGATTGGTCAAATATATGTTCCACCCATGCCGATAATGCCAATAAACCTCTTGGCTGCGTCTCATAACTACTGCAGCAGTGTTGTCCCCATAATCACAATAAAGAAGGCCCTCTTAGGTTTTGAGGGGTAGAACATACTAATGGAAAATAATATCTCAGTATCTTTGAAGTCCTACATTGACAATATATATATAAATATATATGTTTCTGTCGTCAGATTCCAGACTGGGCCTTTTAAGAGCCAGAGTCAAGTCCATCTGCAGTACATACACACCACACCAGAGAGCGAGATCAATAATCACTCTGCATTTACCTGCACCTCAGTCAATATCTTCTCATCACAGACGTACACAAGGATGCTCACACATGTAGTTGGGCACATACAAGCACAGACACATACACATACATGTAAGCTGTGAGTATGCATGCATACGGACATACAACTACATGTATGCATGGATGTTGCTCTCTCATTTATGGATACACACACACACACACACACACACACACAGCACACACACACACACACACACACACACACACACACACGCAACACACACACACACACACAATTTAGCCCTTCTCAGTAAAATACACTCTCCATTCTCACCCACCTGACCTATTGATTAAAGCTGTTCATCAAAATGTCCTTATGTCATGTGAGCTGTACATCATGTGCATCTGTGCATTCCTTCATGTTTTGTGAGGGTGTGTGTGTGAATGTATGTGTCTGTCCTTCCCATCACTGCTCTGTAACCTGCTGAAGTGGTGGAATCTGTGCTCAGCTGAGCAGCACTGATTGATTCCAGTTGGAAATTGACCAGTTGCCCTTGTTGTTACCCCTCTGTGATTTACTCAAAGGAACTGATGGCTCTGGACTTGCTCCCCCCGCCCCCCCAACCACCCCCACCCAAACTCAGCCACCCAATCCTCCCCTGTTACACACACACACACACACACACACACACACACATACACACACACACACAGCTATAGCTACGCTGATGCTAGTGTGCCATAGAATCATGACAGGTCTCCATAGCAACTAAGGGCCTGTCAGTCAAATGATCAGTTGGCTGCACCAATACTCCCTTATCCTGATTGGTTACACTCCTAATGCAATTGGTTAAGATAAAGCCACATCCCTCTGCCTATTGGTTAAGACAAAAAAAGAGGCTGCACTCAGATCCCTTTGGATTAAAGCCAGGTCATCACCATTTTGATGCAATGAGATCTGAAGTTGTGGTTTTACTTCTTCAAGTAAATACTGCAGTTAACTCTTTCTCATGTGTTTTTAATAGCCAGATTATTCCTTGTGCCTTCTGATGGCTAAAAAGAGAAAACAATATTTTTCAAATGAATTCCTTTCTGGCTAAACCACGCCAAGTTCATGAAAAGAGCAGGGGCACGGCCATCATGATTGCTGTATGATTCTGAAAAAGCACCATGTGTGAGATCCTGTTCAGTCCTTGTGCCATGTGTGCCAGTAATCACATTTTTTTCATTTGGTGAACACAAGCGATCACTCATTAAAAAAAAAAATAGAAACAGAAATAGTGCAGAGTCTGAGTGCTTTTCTATTTTTTATAAACTGTCTGACAGGGATATCAACATCAACACAACAGCTTTATGTGTTAAATGTCAGCCAAACAAGCTGAAACAGAGTTTCAGTAATTGTAGCTATGACACATTATTGTACTACACTATAGTACAGTACCTTATTTGTCCAAAAGCATTCACTTTTTCAGGTCAATGCAATGAAAAATGAAGAAGAAAAAACAAGCACGCAAAGCGCAAAAGGAGTTCATATATAGGCTACTCATGCACTATGCAGTGATATAAGACTGACACACACACACACACACACACACACACACACACTACATTTTCTCAAATCATTGTGCACATCATCAACATTTAATTAGCGTCTATTTCTGGTTTATTGCAAACCAACTGCCTCAGAATCAAACAGTACAGCATAATAATCCAGTAGGGTAATGGAGTATTTTCTTCAGATGCCTCTACTGACTTTAGTTACATCACCACGGCAATAATCAGCTGTCAGTGAACTCTGACATGGATGTCCCTATTGGCTGGCTCTGAGATACTGTTATATCACTGTGATAAAAGTAAGCTGTCAATCAAATTGCGTAGTATATGTCCCTATGGGTGTGTCAGTAGCTGTGATGTACTATGTCTTCCTGCTGAGCTGTCTGTGGTGTGTGTGTGTGTGTGTGTGTGTGTGTGTGTGTGTGTGTGTGTGTGTAACCAACACCATAGCCCAGAGGTCTAGAGAGACAATATTAGATAAAAGATGTCTCAGTCTCTCTGCAAGGAGCATCTCTGTGTCTATGTGTGTGTGTGGGCGTGTGTTTGTGTGTACGTCTGGGCATGTTTGCGTGTATCCGTTTACATCTTTTTAGGATTTTCAGCTGATCCGTGACAACAGTGCTGCTAAGCTGTTAAATATGAAGAGCAAGCAGACGCGGACACAAACTGGAAGAGGAGAAAAACAACAAAGAGGGAAGAAGGAGGGAGAGGAACCGAATAGATGGAAGCAGCCGTACTGACAGCCGTTTGATCATACACCTTTCCTCTGTCTGGCTCAGGGACAGAGGGACATGGAGAGAGAGGGAAGAGGAGAGAGGCCGACTGAAGGGAGAGAGACCACCAGACAGAGAACGAACCGGGGCCGGACACACACAGAGAAATATCAAGATAAAGACTGAAAACGAGACAGCGAAAGATACAAAGATAGATAAAAGAAAAAGATAATAAGTAAAAAAGAGAGCGGGAGACTGAACAAGACATGCAGAGATACAGAGGGAGTGAAGGAGAAAGATGTAAAGAGTCCATGTCATGTCCAACAAGAGGTGAATACATATTTTATATATCAAAGGGCTGTGCATTAAAAATTAACCTTGTCATCCTGTCTTCACATGATCTCACCTAATGACGGCAAAGTGCTCTTCTCTCTCTGCCTCGCATGAACACACACACGCACACACACACACACACGCACGCACGCACGCACGCACACACACACACACACATACCCTCTAAAGTGCACTTTGCTCCTGTTAACACTCTGAGCCTCTATATAAAAGTGTGTGTGTATCTGTGTAATTCTCTCTAAGCTGTAACATTCTTTTCGACAAAGCAGCCTTTTGCAGCCAGCTTGGACCAGACACACACAAAAAAGTCAGCATACTTAATATAAAAACATGCACACAATCAATCATTTATTTATACATTTTTATTATTTATTTATTATTTGTTCATTTGTCTTGTATTGACAAAAGTTTACATTTCACTTATCTAAAACACGTAAAGATGGCTTGATTTTGGACAGTTTTTGTCTAAAAGTAAGACCCCTAAAGTTCACATTAAAATATTTACTATGGAGTGGAATAATGGAGGATTCATAACAAATTGAGTCATAATCAACTATTCAATGAATTTAAAGAAATTGAGGAGAACTGTTCAATTGAGTTTTTATTAGAAATCAGTTTAGAGTAATTGATAAAATAACCTTTACTTGCATCCTATTCTAAACCCTGTGTGTGACTTGCTCTATGATATTCAACACAACTCGTGATGGTCAGTATTATCAGTGTCAGCAGATTGTCACTTGTCACCAAGTCCCATCACCAACTGTGACCACTACGGTCAAGCACTAGGACCCTGGGGCCGCTGGCCCAGTTAACTACTGCTTGTTGTTTCATTACTATGCATGCCAGCTCAATTATGACTGGTCCTTATCGGTAACGGAACTGATTTCATGACACGGCATCTCTAATTGGCGGGGCTGAAACGCAGCGAGACGAAAGAGTGTTTAATTCCTTGGATCCCCCGATGAGGAAACTAACACACAGTCCTATCTGAAAAACATGGGAGGGAGTGAAGCAGAGGAGAACGAGAGGAGAGAGACGGGTGGAGGAGAGAGAGGATATACCCTTATTTAGTGCTACATAACACCAATCTAAACACACAGGGGTCGTTGTTAAGACAAATGTTCCACTAATACATTGTGTTTCCCTGTATAGATGATAATATACTGATGATATACTTTAGGGAAGTAGAGGTTTGAGACGCAAGCAGCCCAACTTGTTTGCTAAGTCTATGTCTATGTGTCTATGTGTGCGTTTGTGCATGCATGAGAATATTGTTCTCCTATTCTTAACAGTGTCAGCATTTTCAAAGCCAGTTTGTATTTACCCCCCAGACAATCAATCGATCCAGGAGCTTGACCCGGACACAGCAGGGACAGATCAATGTGCTGGACGGGACGCAGGGTGTGGGAAGCAGAGCAGAGGATCAAAGAGGAAGATAACAACTGGGCTAAAATATCTCTCTCTGTGCATAAACACAACACATTGTCCTGCACTTTTCTTGTACACATAAAGTTTCCCCTTTTTTTAAAGGATGGACTGGAAACCTCTCTGGGGTGGTTACATCATACGACAATTTAAAAAAGTAAAGTACAAGCTAGAGGCAAATCAAAAACTTATTTTGAGGCCACACTGAGTAAGAGGTTGAAAGAGAGAGGTAGAAAGTCCTCCAGCCAGAAGTCAAATTCTGACATACATTTCATTGACATTAGGGAGTGCTAATGCTAGCCCTCCCAGCAGAGCATCAACCTACCTAGTAATAGTCTCCCATCACCATACCATTTGTTAGAACAGAACAAATCCATGTTGCCTTTGTTTTATACCTGAAATGAAGAAGGAGAGTGTGGAAGTGTGGAAAGAGCCAAGGTAGGAACTGGTGTGTAAGAATCAAACCCATGCAGTCCCAGTGTGGTATTGATCATGAGCTGAGTATTTGAGAGTATGTTGGGTTTAAGCTCCTTTAATTGGGTTCTAACCTGTTATAATTATATTTCTGTTATCCTACAATCAAATGCTGCATTGGTCCAACTACTGTATACCTTATAAACTGTAAAAAAGGGTAGGGTTTGAAAAAATGTCTTCATTAAACGAAAGGAAAATTTGAATTCCTATAATATGGGTCCTCTAGGAAACACTAATCTACTTGGCAAACAAAAGAGAAGCAGAGTGAGAGCTCGGAATTGGTGATCGCTTGGTTACCTTCAGATATAATCATTTCTAATCAATATACTGGCACTAAACCATTCATGAATTATAAACTGGTGATCCTTCCCATCCCCGTGAGCACCACCCATAACACGTGATGGTGACCTTGTCCCAATGGAGAAGGAGATAAATCAATTACCTTATCACCAGCAGCCATGCTGGGAAGACTCACACACACACACACACACACACACACACACACACACACATAACATGGACACAAAGGTAACAACACACAAGATATGGACACAGCATGTGCACGTGCACACACACCCATGCACATTCAATTCATGCCTGGACACACAACCTAATAAGCTTAGAGGTAGGGACATAAATTATCAATATATGGTGCTGAACCAATTCCTTTTAAAATGGATCTTCATCGCTCCCATCCCTATGTGCAGATCAATAACTCACAGGATGAGAGGACGGAGAGAGAAAAATATAGAGAGGAGAGAGAGAGAGAGAGAGAGAAGGAGGAGGACTGTGATCATGGTATGATCATGGTGGCGGCGGCACTAGTGTTGATCGTGTGTGTGTGTGTGTGTGTGTGTGTTTGCGTGGGTGCATTTGAGGCAGCTGCCTTATCTTTGGCCCACAGGATGTAGAAAATGTTGTGGAGGACAAAAACAATCCATAACAGAGAGACATACCGAGAGAGACTATGTGACCATGCATGAGGATGGGAAAACAGGGTAAATATGAGACAATGAGTTGATGTGAATCGTTTGTCTGTTTGGATTTTTTGGCATGGTTTTACTTGTCTGTGTGTGTGTGTGTGTGTGTGTGTATGTGCGTGTATGTGCGTGTGCATGTGCGTGTGTGTGCGTGTCCACTGTTGGCCACTGCCTCTTTAATCTTTATCTAACGTCTAACAGTGTGATGCCATACCACCAGGCTATAGTGTGTGTACACACAATGTGGTCAAACAAAGTTCACCTCCAAAGATGTCATCACATACTATATTTTCCTTTTTCCATAACATTTTACAAAGCAAAGATAGATAGATAGATAGATAGATAGATAGATAGATAGATAGACAGACAGACAGACAGACAGATAGATAGATAGATAGATAGATAGATAGATAGATAGATAGATAGATAGATAGACAGACAGACAGACAGACAGATAGATAGATAGATAGATAGATAGATAGATAGATAGATAGATAGGTAGGTAGGTAGATAGATAGATAGATAGATAGATAGATAGACAGATAGATAGATAGATAGACAGATCTTTCTTTCTCCCTTATTCTCTCTTCTCCGCTGTTCATCCTGCTTTTTCTTTTTCTTTCCACTTTTTTCATCCTCTTTTTAGCTCCCCCATTTCTCTCTTCCCAGATTACCCATCCTTTCATTTATTCTTCCCCTCTCTTTCCTTTCCTAGTTTCACCTTCTCCTTTTCCTCTACCCTGTCTCCCTTCAGAATCCTTGCTGTCAGTCTTGTTTTTATTCTGTTTTTCCTCTGCCACGCTACCTCACTTCTCTCTTCCCATCCGGATTCCTTGCTGTCAACCTTGCAGTCAGATACTGTGACCACTCATGTCTTCTTATATTTTCTCATATCCACCTTCCTCTCTTTCTCCCTACCATAGCCCTCTCTCTTTGTCTCTCTTTCTCTCTCTCTCTGTCTCTCTCCATCTCTCTCTCTGTTTCCTCTCAGTTCCAGGCAGAAGTCAGAAGAAGGATTAATTCTCTTTAGTCATCGCTGGAGGAGCATCAAAGAGGTGCCGGCGAGCAGGACAAGAATAGAAAAGCATTGCTATTTATAACCTGCAACAAAGAATGCCTTACTAGCTGAAACAATAGCACTGCTTCAGCATCACACACACACACACACACACACACACACACACACAAGCTACAATACCTTTGTAACACACACACACATACCCACGCACACAGTTAGCCACCCACACAAAAAAAATGCCAGTAAAAGATGAGTTGAGATGAGATGAGTACCACCTAGGCAACACACACACACACACACACACACACACACACACACACACACACACTCCTTGACTGACTAAAATGCAGATGCAGTGAAAAACAATATTAACGTCCATCTGCCTCTTTAAATAGAGCGTATCTGTATCAGGATATACTTCAAGTTATAAATAGTTCAAGTTATTCTCGGCTGTTTCTGAACGACTATTCCGGTGCCAAGTTGTTTGACATTAAGGATGGTGATTTAATGTCTGTAATTGCAGAACTTTGGCTCAGTGGGTCCATTTCAATGTTTAATGCAGGCCCATGGTTAAACCCTGCCACCCACACACACACACACACACACACACACAGCGTAGCGCATCGGTGACAGCTGACTGATGTTGGCTTCATGAAGGACAGTGATCTTCCTTAATTATACATGATCAGTCACAGAGATGGAGGAGGGAGAGAGGGAAAGAGACAGATAGGGGAGAGCGAGAGAAAGACAGAGAGGCGATATGAGTGAGAACGTTAAATTAGAGAGAGAGCGAGAAAGTGTGGGCAGATGAGAGAGAGGAGTAAAGTAAGAAGCTGAAACTGGAGGGGAGAATAAGTGAAAGACGTGAGCGGAAAAGGAAGGAAAGGAGAAGAGATGAAGCGAGGGAAGAGGAGAGGGGAGGGGAAGGAAGAGAGGATGAAGAAGAAGAGAGAAAAAAGACGGGAAAGAGAGCTGAAAGGAAAGGAAGGAGAGAAAGATGCAGAGGAGGTCAGTGTGTATTGATCTTGACGTGTCTCTCCTCCAGCAGGTCTGACTTTACATTACGACTGAACATGAGAGCAGCAGGCTGGACACATTCACCCCTAGGCTCCACACACACACACACACACACAGACACACACACACACACACACCTGCGGTCACACACAAGCACTCAGAGGCACACACAGACATGCACACACACTGTCTTACACATACACACCTGATTGCACATTGCACGCACACACACACACACACACACACACACACTCTTCCTGCAACACAATCTGTTGCCTACTTGAGACTTGAGAATAATTACACTGTGCTATAGGCTATTGTTGTTCTTCATGACCCTGGATAACATGAAAACCATTCAGAAACTACGTATCTTTCCAAATATGTATACCCATCAATGGGAAAAATAAACCAGTTTTTCCTCCAATACTGCACCTAAAAAAAAGCTTCACCAAGATCACTAAGAATGGCAAACAAGATCACCCAGGATCCGTCAGACCAGACACTTGTTCTTCCTGTGGAATACCAGCTTCTCCCCTCAGCTGTAAGAGGGAAAAGGATAAGTACTCTTATTCCTCGCTCCAAAACATTTTTTTAACCAGGATTTAGGAGATGAACATAAGAAACCCTCCACCACCACCTACAGCCCCCAACACACACACACACACACACACATGCACACACACACACACAAACACTGACACAGTTATAAGGACAATACATGGACCATATGTAAGTTGTGCTTGTATGTAAGTGATGTTTATTGAATGTAGGTTGCACAGAGGATGAGTATGGATGTGTATAGCCATGTATAGATCATAACCATATTTCTCTTATAGGGTCATATTGGCACATTTCATGTCTGATTTATTTTTATTGTGTCTTTTTTACTGTGTCCAGTGTTTTCAGCCCAATGGGTTTTTGTCATGAGTGAATGATTGCTCGAGCTTAAGATGCAAAACAATGCAAAGAAACTCTGTGTGAACAGATAATAAAGTGTCATGCCACTAATCTTGACTTTCTGGCTATATAGGATTTTCATCCAACAGCGGTGAAACTATACTAAATTTAACCTTACTTATTCTTGCACTTAAGAATGAGACATGAGTTACACAATCATCAACCTAGTTATACATCCTCATCCATTTTGCAGGGAAAATTGCATACTCCGGAGTATTGCCGGAGACATTTTCCCACTTATCATGCTTTTGAGGGTTATTTTACAGTCTTCATTTAATCAGGATAATCCATTTTGCACCAAACACTGTTTGCCAAGGGCTCCTGGCTAATGCACCCATGTTTCATACAATGGAAAGAACTAACATTTTGGCAAAACTTAAAATGAGTAAGGATGTGAAACCGGAGGATCACAAAATTCATATCAAGGAACAATTCCTATGGTGGCATTTTATCTACTGCTGTCTTCTGCTTCTTATCCTGACCTACATATTCAGCACAATGGAGGGAATGGGAGACGGAGATCAGACCAGAAAGCAGAATGGAGTTAAAGAGAGAAGGGGATGAAGCAAAGAAGGAAATAACGATGAAAGAAAGTGAGAGATGGAAGTATTGCTCTGCACAGTGGAAAAAGGAGTACCGTTGTTGTGGAGCAGCAGAAGTGTAGCATCAGGAGCTCAGGATGTCATGAAATATGTAGGAAGGAGCAGCGCAGGACCGGAACACAAAGCCATTAAAGAAAGCACTGGAGAATGCAGTCAGCTAGAAACATAAATGTCCATTTTCTTAGCATGCATAGATACACGCAGCTGAAAGTACACACACACACACACATAAAGATAAATGCGCACGTGCACACACACACACACACACACACACACACGATCTTGGATGCTCGTATTTGCACATCTGCCAGTGAAAAGCCACACTTTAATGTTCTCGGACACATACACAGAATTGAACACGTTTTACTGCTCTCAAAGACACAGACACACAGGTATACATGGTGAACTGAGGTATCTGCCACAGGAAAACGGCGGGGAAAGACTACATTTCCCAGCAGACAACAGCCAGTCGGCCATCTTGCCCCAGCTGAGGGGAATTACAATCAGCTAGGTGGGAGCTGATTTAAAGGAAAAACACTTGAAGAGTGGATTCTGCAGGAGAGACGATCGAGGGAGCAGCCAGGGAGGTTGTCGAAAGTTTAAGTTGTGTGTTACCTTGTATTTCAGTTAATGATTAAAAGTGAGCGTTTTGTTTGAAGCCTGTGTGAAGCGCCATCTGTGCCAGGAAACTGCCCTCATATTGTGACACATAACTTTTCCCCTGGGGTGCCACAATATGCACTGAAATACTGAAACACACACACATTCTCTCTTTCTTTCTCTCTCGCTGTGCGTGTACTTAATGGTGTTCTGTAAATCATTGATTGGGTAGATGTAGAGGACCAGGGAAACAGTTTGACATAGAATGAGTCTGGTCTTCCAGGGTCAGACAACAGGACCAAGACAGCTGGCAACTTCTGTCGAGAGCAACTCTGGGTGAAACAGTATTTTAAAGGGGTGTGTATCTGGTGGCTGCATTCACTCTGCATTCTCAATTCAGTTCATATGAATATTGTGAAATTAAAGTGTACTGTTAAAAAGGCGGTGCTGGCAGGGAGGTTAGTATACTGGTATACTGAGAAGATTGGTACATTGCTGAACTTCATGATACTTTAATTGGTTCAGGTGTGCCTAAGTAAAGCTGGCGATAAAACCTCCAGGACAGGGGGTCCTTGAGGACTGGATTGAGAACCACTGGTGTAGTCTATGTTAGATTACAGTCCTTTAGCAGACACTTTTATCCAAAGCGATTTACAAAGGTGATAGTTGACACCTATGTGGGGATCAAACCCACAACCCTGAGAGTCTCATGCTCTACTGACTGAGCTGTCTGGGACGGACATGTATATGTTATATATATATATGCAGGCTGTATACCCACCTTTTCTCCTGGGCCTATATCGACCTGAATATCATTGAAATGTACATGGTGAGGGGTCACGGTATACCACCTCCCCTCAGCAATAAATCCACCTCCTCATCATTAACCCTACAGTGAGTGAAAACGCAGCTGGCCTGAGCCTGTCTCCTCGTTAAAGGGGCACTGGATGCTACAGAGATGAGTTTCCTGACTGTCTGTAGCAGAGGCAGCGATACTCCAGGCTGGGGTGGACAGTGTTTATCAGTATCATCACAGCAGTCAACATAAGCAAAATCACACATGGAGAATTGCATTAGTCTCTCTCTCTCTCTCTCTCTCTGTTGCTCTCTCTCTCTCTCTAGTACACACACACACAGCCTTACATGAATGATTGCAATCAATATCACAAACAGCAGTCTTCTTCCTCCTCATCATTATTATCATCACCACCACGCCCAAGGAGCTTCATCATTTCCTATGCTATGATTAAAACTTAATTCTAACTTCTGTGTGTCTCACCGCTTGGAGCAAATCCAATCAGACCCAATACACCAGCATGCTCACAGCCACAATAAATATTCTAGTTGATGATGAAACTATTAATAATAGTCGGACAGGCGGCTTTTTTTTCATTTAAAGATTTCAATATTTCAAACATAAGATGCAGCCCTCCGCTAGTAAATCACAGCAGGATGACAACTGGTAGAATGATGGGTCCAAAATTGGCCTTCTTTGCTGAAAAAAATACATGGCAAAGACAAGGACAACATGGCAATAAACAATATGGATTTAAGATAGTCTTATGAAAGACAATATGACTGCTCTGATACATCCACTTGTTATGGCTCTGAGAAAAATGATGTCCCTGTGCGTCTTGTGTAAATCGCAACAATTACAGCCTATCATGCGGTGAGGTGGAGGAGGCATGCAGGGTTACTCTACCTGGATGCTGAAAGAGATCTCAGAGTCGTCCAGTAACCGGATCGTGCAGAGGATCTCCTGGTCCAAGGAGCGGATGCTGGGGCTGCGAAACCGGAGCATTTTCATTCTTCTGTCGGTTCGGTTTCAGCTTCTCATATCAGCGGATACACACACAGGCGCGCGCCTTCAATTGAGTCTCGTCGCCGCCTGTGACGCCTTTAGGAATGAATGGATGGATGTATGTATGCATGGATGGATAAGAGAATGGATGGATGCGATAGAGCGGGAGGGAGGAGAGCTTGCATCCGTCTCCTGCCTGGCCACTGATATACCTAGAGAAGAGGGAATGGGTCTCTCTCTCTCTCTCTCTCTCCCTCTCTCTCTCCCCCCCCCTCTCTCTCTCACACACAGACACACACACACACACACACACGTCTCTGAAAGGCCTACTATTTTCTTTTCAATTCAGTTTTCAACAAAACCTGCACATTATACTTATGATCCCACGTGTGATACCAGATTGCTTGTATTCTTTAATGCATGTTAAATCACCCACCCTGCTAAAGTTGAAATAGCTTTATTAAGATAGTGTTTTCAAAATACACAAAAAATAACCGAATTCACTCACATGTTATGTATGCCATACACACATGCCAATCCTATTAGTCCTCCAGTCAAACTTTAATTCACACTTCATTAAGGCATTGTGATTTAGAGTTCCTTTAATTTGCACTGCAGTTGCCTCATTTTGTGCGTTAAGAGTTCGTAAACCTTGAGAAACCATACATTGAATAAACCAAATGGTATTTTCTCTTTATCTGCATTAATCAGCAGCATTTGTAGGGCGCTTTCATTTTAACAGGGTGATCAAACCAAACAATTTTACCAAAAATAAAATTATATTGCTGCGATGTAATTTATTGACAGAACTGATTATGATACAGCTAGCTGTGCCTTTAATTTCGAACGTGGTGAACGTGCTTTGTGCGTCATTACGTAGGTTAGCGAAACATCCTGCGGCGCAATTACTATAAATCAGAGGCTAAAGTGATATTATGGACCAAAACGGTACAGAGATAGCAGGGGACTAGGTAGA
This sequence comes from Hoplostethus atlanticus, assembly GCA_034670405.1. Lineage (NCBI taxonomy): Eukaryota > Metazoa > Chordata > Actinopteri > Trachichthyiformes > Trachichthyidae > Hoplostethus > Hoplostethus atlanticus. The sequence goes on along the minus strand of JAXDDX010000002.1, from coordinate 10,494,172 downwards.
CACTTATATCAGATGCTATGTCAACAGTGAAAGATATGTTAGTGGAAGTAGGAGATTGGAAGTATTTTTTTTACAAGAATTACACTTGAGCATAGAAAACGGAATAAAACATTATCTTATTGGCAAACATGCCACACAGGACTATGTGGATCTGGCCAGGAGGAAGAGTCGGTCGAACATGTCATTATTAGATGCAAAATATATCAGAGAGGGAGATAATGATTGAAAAACCGAGTGAAGCTAGTTGTAAGTTTTGTAGAGGCAGTTAATGAATCTTGTACGCGTCGTAGGATTTTCTTTATATTTATTAAAAGAGACAGGCTATGTGGAGAGACTACAGATTGGGTGCACACACCGGAGCAGAAGGTGGCGGTAATGCACCAATTTCATGGATGCCAAATGACAACCAGAAGAAAAAGAAGAAGTAATTTGCGACGGCGCCTACTTCCGCCTTCTCTCAACCCCCCATAGAGAATCGTTGATCCTGGCAGGCAGACCAGACGACTGGGAGTCTGAAAGTGTCTCACACTCGGTACAATATACTTGTTTCCAGTGAGAGGATTACTTATTATAGCCATGCAACGCAATGCACAACTTCCCAGTAAGCCACTGACAGAGTTGTGAGACCTGGACATGTCTTTAAATTAGTTAAAATGGTTTAGCAGGCGCTCCTGTTTGGCGCAAGCATAGTATGGTGATGTTTGACGTCAACGACGAAGAGTAAATACTTTCACATAAATGAACACACTGTATGGATTAGCTAGCTGTCCTGCTAGCTCACTATTCATTAACGTTAATACCAAACTAACTAATACTATCATACTGACTGCGCAATTAGGTGCACTAAGGTACACTAATTATGTACATTAAGTATATTACTAGCAGTAGTAGCGGGCATTTCAAATTGAACTGTACTCAACCAGTTAATACTTTACTTTTAGACTGTTGTGCGCATGTGTGAGCTGATTTCCCGACCCCATGTTCTTCCGGTCCGGTTCCGAGCGTTTCCATTGGCTGGAATTGGATATAAACTATCCCAACAGTTAAGTCAAAGGTCTTTGGTTGTTCTTGGTCCTCTTCAAGACACGTGAGAGACAAGGTTCATCCTGGATACTTGGGCACGATGATCTACATCATCATGGGAGTTTCAGGCTGCGGCAAGTACGTGGAGTATAACTTTGTGCTTTATCAGCTTTACCAGGGGGCATCTCTGTTAGATCACACCTCCTCAGTCACTGGGGAAGCAGAGGACCAGCTGTCCCACAGGAAAGCTGTAGACAGGGATGCACTGGAGGATATGGCACAATATTATTTTTATTCTATTATTATTTTCTTATTTCTTATATTTTCATATATTTTAGCGTGAATTTCTCTATTTTATATTGTATTCCTGACCTTTGCCTCTACAGTACTTGCTTATATTATTGTTTTGTTCTTATTCTTCTATGCTTATTGTTTATTGTTATGCCCCAATCACCAAGACAAATTCCTTGTATGTGAAAACATATTTGGCAATAAACCTGTTTCTGATTCTGATTCTAAAGATAGATACTTTATTGATCCCCGGGGAGAACCATCTGCCCTACAGTCCTCTTACAGCCTAGTGTTATTTAACACCAAAATGAACTATAGTGTGTCTGATATTACTCTCTTGCCACAATGCACTAGAGCATGATCAATGTTTTTGTTTTATCTTGAAATTATTAAAATGTATAATCCTATGTCTGTTCTGCCTCGTCCCTATACAGGAGCACATTGGGGACTTTCCTCTCAGAAAAGGTAATTGAATTCATCCCCTCCCGCCTCCTGTCTCTGCACAGTCTCTGATGAATTAACTCGTGTGTGTGTGTGTGTGTGTGTGTGTGTGTGTGTGTGTGTGTATATATATATATATATATACACTCCTCAGCTGGGCTGGCCCCTGTATGAAGGGGATGACTTCCACCCAAAGGAGAACATTGAAAAGATGGCCCGCGGCGAACCGCTCACAGACCAGGTCAGCCCAGTTATGTGTGTTTAGACTGAAGTGTCTAGAGGCGTCTTGTCAACTCTTAACTGAATGCTTTCAATCATTTATGGAGAGATGCACCGTTTCACTTCTGTCATGAGTACATCACCCTTTTAGAGTTGAGCAAGAAAAATCTGTTCTCTTCAACAAGTAGTTGGAGAGTGAGAACATGTGTGTGAGAGAGGATAAAAGCAGGAACAGAGAGGGAAAGTACTCTTTTCATCCACTGACCACAGTTGTATTAACATTCAGTTTTCAGCCTCCAACTTACCTGATTTAGTTTTTGTTTATTATGTTTCTTTTTTCCCCTGGCCACATTGACTGTTGAAATAGAAAAGAAAACAATGATTGGCTACCTGCCAAAGTGGCTGGTTCAGTATACAAGCTTAACAACCAGAGCAACCACAGCCAACATTTGTCAGCGATTGGCTGGTAGTGGTGCTTGGACGCTGGGGATAATTTCCCACTCAGAAATTTCCTTTGAATCCTTGGGAGAATTATCCTGTGACCTGATCCTTTCAGTACTTTGGCATCTTCTAAAAGGACTTTACAGATGGTAGATTCAGAAAGACGAAGTGAAGCGAACATGTAAATTAAGCATTACTGTCAGGCCATGGGAAAGATGCGACTTTCATGCCGGTATCAGAGTTGGCAGGTTGAGGTTGGCATAGCTAAAGACGACATGGCTAGATATAAGAGAATGTGATTCCTCTCATTCAAGTTCAGTTTTTTATATCAAGGCATTGTGGTACAATACACTGACACTGTCTGACGCCGTTTGATTCCCTGATTGGTTCTTTGAAAGACTCTCTGTGTTAAGGCTGTTACACACAGGAGATATTGGCAATATGATGTGTAACTGTGAACAGTCAGGTCCAGTATAAACACTTAAGTGCTCCGTACACGTCAAGCCCAATTTCCACAACTTCTCACACACAAAAAAACAATACAATGTATATTTTTGAAACATCCTCTAGTCTGGTGCTTCTCAACCCTTTCAGCCAGTGACCCACAAAATGAAATGATTCCTTCCCGTGACCCCCCGTGGTAGCCATAAACACCCAGAATGGTAAACTTTGACACCAAACCATGATTTTTATTTTTCAGGCTAGGTCACTTGATACTTAATTTTTGGAAGAAGCCTAAGTAAAAAGTATTCGTCACAAAGATTAAAAACATTTTTTCACATTACATAAATCCCGACCCCCACGTTGACAGCCACCGCTGTAATCAATTGTAAAGTAAATCCACCGCTTGGAGCATTATTCCAGTGTGCAGCTTCTGTTTTGCCACCTAACCATCACCTAGGATCAGATTTTGTGGAAGTGCATATGCTACAGTCTTTCAACATGCTGTATACAACAAATAATTTAACCACTGTCGTTCTCTTGTTGTTTGACACTCTTAGGACAGGTTGCCTTGGCTTCTCAAACTACATGATGTCATTGTGAAGTAAGACTCCATACATCCTCAACACAAACCTCTTTGTATCCCTACACGACATGCACACTCACTCGTATACAAACACACATGCATAAACACACACGCAACAGTTTGGAATGATAAACACTACAGATTTTGTAATAACAGAGAGGGAGATGAGGATGGGAGGATGGAGAGAGAGCTGAAGGCGGAATAGAGAAGCAAGCATATGCAGGCATGAAAATGTCAAAAAGATCAAAAATATCAAAGATGGTTTTGAAAATTAAGATGAAAACCAGAAAGACGGGCTAAGGACTTCTGAATGGTAAAGACAGATTAAGTGAGAGTAGCGAGAGGTGAGGGAGAGAAGTTGTGACAGCTCTATCTTAAAACGCATGAGACGACATCAAAGACTTCCTCTCGTTATTCTTCCCCTCCCTCCCTCTTCTCTCAATTCATCCATCCTTGTATCCCTCCTCCTCTCTCTACCTCTGTCATCTCTCTAGCTGTTTATGAGGGGGCGATCTTAGGACCTGAGGTTTTGGGGGGGGCGGGTGCTTTTCCCAATTAATTAATTATTTCATTTGATTTATTATATTGTATATCCATCTATGGAGAAACAGAGCTTTATTTGTAGGCTATCTATGTTATATGTACTTTTTTAGCTATAGTGAGAGAAGCTGACATTTCAGTCATTTTTGCTAACATTATACCTGGCAAGTTACACAGCTAGCGTGTGTTGTAGCTAGCTAGCTAATGTTAGTTAACTATAACAAAGGAGAGTAACATGCCTTGCAATTTCTATTACAAGTAATAGACTATTGAGTACATTTCTCAATCTTATAACCTCTGTCCCACTCACCTACTCTCTGGGATTAGCTGCTCTGAACTGCTGCTCTCTGCCTGCTCTCCATTATGTCTAGAGAGACTAGACTAGACTGCACTTTTTAACTCCCACTCAAATGCAGTAGAAAGGGATGGGATTTTTCAGTTTTTGTCTGCATTATTTCTCCTTTTTTGTTTGAGTTCAGTCAAGTAGTTATTAAATAATTACTAGTTAGTAGTTATTAATTAGTTACTAATTCATTCTTATGCTCACTAACTATTCATGTGTATGTGCATGTGTGTCTTCCCATCACAGAGAAGGGTGTCCAGGCTGTGATGCTATTGTGGTGTGCTCTGCCCTGAAGCGCCTCTACAGACAGATCCTTCTCCATGGGTCCAAAGCCCTCCCTTCCTCTTCCTGTTCAGACCAGGAAATCCTACCTCCCACCATCCCAGGCGTCTATTTTCTCTTCCTACACGGAGACTATGATCTCTTTCACCAGAGGATGGTGGCCCGGACGGGACATTTTATGAGGGCAGACCTGTTGCGTTCCCAATTCGACGTTTTAGAGCCTCCGTTAGAGGAGAAGAACATATTGTCACTGGACATCAGGAGGAGCATCTCTGAAATTGCCACGGAGATAGAGAAGCACCTCCTCAGTCTCAAGTCACCACCGATGCCGTAACCACGGCAGCAGACAGCCACAGAGGCCATCATCATCTGTGAATGAGAATGACGTTTGGGAATTTAGTGAAGTGGGTCAGGAGACATAGTCATGTTTGTAATTACATGTTGCATGATTATTTACCACATCACTGAAAAATTCTACTTGCTCTATCACCAATTCTGGTCCTTGTGGTGGTCTGCCTTTGTTTTTCCTTCCAGGACTATAGCTTTCTCTTACGGTTTTAACCAGGTTCTTACAAATCTTGGGAACTATGCTGCAGTAGCTGACAGTCATTAACAGGGGGAATGGAGCAACGCTGTTTCAACACAGCAATCCCAGATTATGTTTGTTGATATCTTCCTGTCAAGCACTGACACCAGCTGCCACTGCATCCAAATGTACCAAGCAATTAGTCATAAAGCACAATCTTCAAACAGAATACGCCAAACAAAAACGATTAAAGGGATTTAGATTAACTCCCTCATTGCTAAACCTTGCTGTAAGGTACAGGCAATACAACAGGTCAGGGCTTTGTGATGCTCGTTGCCTGCGATCTGTAAGCCTTTTCAGAAGACTCCAACACACACACACACACACACACACACACACACACACACATATATGACCATGACCACGATTGAACTGTAGAACTGTTTTTGTGGTGTGACTCATCTTCAAACCCCAACCCGTATATTTCAGGCGCCTCTAATCCAGACGAACCCCCTTGGCTACTCTCATATCTCACACATACAGGCACACGGGTGCACATACACACTCTGAGACATACACACACACATACTTGGGGAATTAAAACCCACTCTTAACAAGTGTTTCACATACACATATATCTGATAACCGAGTATGTGTCTTGTGTGTCAATGAATCCAGTAGGTTTCCGAGGTTGAGGACACAAACCTGAGAATGGAACAGCCCCCTCACGTGCACAAAAGCATACACACACAGACACACAATTTATATTATTTATATTTTATGATTAGATGAATGTCAGCTTGACCCGAGATGCTGTTTGATGGTTTATTTAGTCTGAGACATCTTTTACCTGTTGCTGATTCAAAATGAAATACCAAGTAGGATGAATATCAAGACAGGACAAAATTGTCATGAGGGAGGTGGATTCAGGGTGTATGATAAATGTGCAGTGCAACAGTGTAACCTCTGGTGACAAACTGCACTTTACACTCCCATTCATAAGTGTCCAACCCCAGCTGTGGCTCCCTGTGACAAAATAGTCTTCTCCTGCACTTCCTCACAGGGCACTAGTTCTGGAGTGAAATTATTCTGAGCTGTGACATTTTTCCCAAATGTCGAGTGCATTTGTCAAACAATTAATTGCATTTACTTACAATTCAATTTGATCATACCAGGTTTGATGTGACGCAGGGCATTCAATTCATAATTTGTTGTGCTTGGAATGATTGGGTTTTCAGTGAACAGTGACAGCACCAAAACAGTTAAGAGCCACTATCACATCTTATAATCATTTAATTTAGCCACAAATAGATCAAGAACTGGCTTGTCGCTGTCCTTTAGTGTTCATGGTGATATAGTACAACAGCAGATAAGAGGAAAGATCCAACTAATGGTAGTTATAAAAAGTGTAGTAGTATTAAAAGTTTTAGTACTAGTAGTAGTACTAGTATTAAAAACTGTAGTAGTAGTTATAATAGTAGTAGCAGTAGTACTTGCTGAAGTAAGTATGAGGAATAACAATAGTGTAATAATAAGTATCTAATAAGAATTTCACTATATTTTCAGAGTAATACAGTTGAGTTTGATCCAGGTCAAGATCAGAAGTCAAGATCTTTAAAGGGAGGGTGGACATGTAAATTTCTACTTTTCCTAATTTCCTAATTTTCGGAATAAAAGGTGGGATACCTTTATCGAGCAGAAAGGATGGCAGTCCAGTCCGTGTTTATTTTTCATCTTTATTGAGATAATCAGGGGATATGTGGTCTGAAGTTGGGGATCTTAACCTCTACACAATTTGCATTTGACATATTGGTATACTGGTATAACCCTCTAAAAACTTTATTATTAAAGGGATATACCATGTTTTAGTGAGATTGTCCTGTAGGTCAACTTACCAGTTAAGCAATGAGAGAACAGGCACAAAAATCATCCACATGTCCCTAGTAGATCATTCACTCTGGTGCCTCATGCTGACTCGAGCACACACTATGTTGAGTGATAGTAGGCAAGTATGTGTATTCCTGTAAGCCTAATTCGAAAACAATTGTAAATAAGACAATGAACACCCAACCACAGAGGAAACATAACACCATTACTTCATTTTTTATACCCAACTAGCAGAGAAGGGAATCTAGCAAAAAATAGAGAATTAATTCACCTGAGAAATCAGATTTTTTATCTGCAAAATGAGTGCGGGCCTCTTCTACTTCTAGATATGCAATTTCATAAGGTTAACGCACCACCAGCTACTCTGAAGAAAAGTCTGCACTCCCATGTTCATTCTTAAACAGTGCATAGAAGATATTTGAGACACAAAAGCATTTTGTGACTGACAGTCCCCATGACCAAATTCCTTCCGATCTAAAAGAGAACTGCAGTCCTAGGATCCTAAGATGCTTTACAGATAGCACAGCAAAGTAAATAACAGCAGCAATCCACCATGTTGCATGTGGGAATGGCATTCAACACTTCCCTGGACAGTTTTGACTGGTTTAATTAAGCAGGCTTTCACACGTCAGTTCCACATTTGAGTTAGCTAGCTGAGCTATTTCCAAATTGTAGTTTAGTGAAAATCCAAAAGGGATATACTTTATATATATATATATATACGTATATATATATTAAATTCACCCACTCCTTATGGCACGCCAACATTGTAACATGGTGGATGTATTGAAGCTAGTCTCTGAAAAAAAGAAGGATCCTTCCACTTTTATTACATCTTTTCAGTCTTTAAAGCTTTAAAGGCAAGGTTGTTAGTTATAGGGTCTTTCTGCTTTACTAGATACCCTGCATTAGAGAGTGACAAGAAAGACAAGGGAAACAAGCAAGTGGGAATGACACACAACGAAGATTGCGCTCCAAGCTTGAATCCTTGACACAGCAAATACATGGTGTGTTACCAGGACGTCTGAGTGTCTCTGGGTGTTAAAAGGTCCAGGTAACAGGGTAAAAGGGGCCTGAGCTTCATAGTGTGGCAGCAGATGTATTAAGAATACATGACTTGCTTCTGAATATGCATGCAATTTCTATTGCTACATGTTTATGTGAGTGAGAACAAGTACCTGTATAGAATAAGAGGGAATCAATGTATTTCACTGAGAGAATGTAAGTGCTTCTTTTCTTGTTCTTTCATCCTTATGAGGACCAAAACTGCTCAGTCAGAAAGAAAGATAAAGAAAATCCTCCAGTGACCAGTACATTTTCTGAGTTCTCACTATGTAAGGGAGCATTTTAGGGTTTGTGTGTGTGTGTGTGTGTGTGTGTGTTAGAGACTCAGCAGATGTTCTACAGCAGCAGTGAGGTCTCCTCCAGCACTGATGAGGGCCTGAAGGTTAGCCTGTGTGTCTCTGAAGCCCATAGAGCTCAGCTGGTCCAGCTCCTCCTGGAACTGAGCCTCCTCGCGTTGGACCTGAGAGGAGATGAGGAGATAGTGACTTAAGGCTTCCATGTCCTTTGTGTGTGTGTGTGTGTGTGTGTGTGTGTGTAAATAAAACACCCCAATAAAGACAAATGTGGAGCAGAGATTAACTTATTTTCATCATGTATAGTTTATTAGTAATGTATGACCAGTAGGAATTGCAACAACATTGATAGAACTTATCTCCTACAGTCTCTGGCAAAGCCCCCACCACCCACAACTCCTCCCACCCCCTTGAATTATGGTAACCTGTAATTGACATCAATAATAGAGTCACTTTTTCACAATATAGATGAGTAAGCTAACTAAGTAGTAGAGGTCCAACAGAAACATCTTGTGAATAGGTTGTATATCACAATGCACAATACTAATAATAATACTGCTTTTCATTTGCTTTATTGGCTTGAGAATGAGGCTTTTTAAGCCTTAGTAGCTGAAATGTCTTGCAACTGGGTCGCTCAGATGAAGCACTGTCCTCAGTGCCAATGGGTGGGGAGTGAGTGTTTCGAAACAGAGAAAAGTTTTGAAAGCCAGAAATCTCAGCACCTTGCAAATAAATAATTGAGTCACTGGTATTGATCAATACCCCCCTGCAGATATATTATGGTCATTTTGTGCTATGGGGCAAGAAAAGTCTTACTTATTGCCCCTTTAAAGAGTGATTTATGTAAGTTAAACAAGCACACATCTAAGTTACAAGGAAACAAAGGTAAGGTACCTGATGATTAGTGTTAGCCAATGTCTGTAGCATCTGCTGGACAAAGTGCTGCTGCTGCTCTGTCACCGTGGCAACCTGAGGACCACTTCCTTGGTTGCTATGGTCAGATGGCAACTCAGTGGCAGAGGTACCAGTTGCTTTAGTGCTTCCAAGCCCAACCCTCCAAGACAGACATGCATGAAGATAGGTCAATGGGTCACAACGTAATGGGCACATAACCAAACCCATGGGAACCCATGAAAGTAGTATGATATCTTCAATACACAGCTGACAAAAGCACTGCTTCAAACCAGAGACATCTTCTATCTACAGATATGAGTGTGCTTTGTGTTTACTCACCCAGGTATGAGGGCGGGAGCCTCAGAGGCCAGAGTCTGTAGGCCCTGTTGTATCTGTAGCAGAGCCTCCATGGCTCTGGGGTTCAACATGGCTGACAACAGCTCTGGACTCTGCATCTAAACATTTACCAGTCACAGAGAACATTAATGAGGGTGTTGGAGCTTAAGCAGAGCCTGGAGTTCACTAAGGCCGATTACATCTCTGAACGCTGTATATTAAGATAAAATGAACACAAACATGTTACTGCACTTCCTGTAGTAAGGAGCCAATCAGAAGTGTGCTTTAGGATTTTCCCCACAGCCATGGCAGGCCGCCTGAACAAAAGAACACAGCTGCCTTGACTGAACTCTAAAACTAATTCTGCATTTATTTTCTTTGAGACCAAAGCAATGTTGAACACAGTGTCCATTGGCGACATCTGCTGGCCAAAGCAGCATTGTGTGCAATAAGCAGCATATTATTTTGGCAGTATCACAACGTTTGAGTAAAGCAAAAACAACTTTGGCAGTAAGCTACTTTAGTAGGTAAGATGAAACCCTCAAAGTATTGCCAACAACAACTGCCTTTTTCTCTGCATTTACTGGTAGCCTTTGTTAGTAAACAATTACTAGACACAATAGACACAATATAAACTAATTGAATAGCACTCATTTCTCTTGTATGTTAAACAGAAATGGTAGATAAAAACATTTAGTTCTGTGTGTTATTTATTTAGTTTAATGAGCCATTACCACCTTATCACATTTTCTGTGGGAAATCCTGTGGTACCTTTTTAGGAGAAAATGTGTAGTTCTTCCATAAAAAAAGATCATTACACCTGATCCAGTTAAAAGAAGAAGGTACATTATTTTATAGTGAGGAGAATAAACTAACCTGTTGTAGGAAGAGAGGGAGTTGTTGTCTCATCTGCTGCTCCAGCTGAGGATTTCCTGAGAACATAGGGTGGCCCAATAGCATCTGAAACAGTATGAAAATGATAATTACTGTGTGTGTGTGTGTGTGTGTGTGGATTGTACCTCCTAAAAATATTATAAAACTACATGGTGAGCAAAGCCAGCAGTGCTTGATGGATACCCAGTGAAAATGAGTGGGTGGAATGCCTCCCCATCAGACCTGCACTGTATATTATGCAGTGTGCATATATCCAAGCTCTTTTGTCTATATGTATGTTTATGTGCATTTGTGCATGTATTACCTGTGCAGCCAGGTCAGGGTTCTGGCTGAGGCTGTTCAGGAGACTGCTCACATGGGGCCCAGACAGCAGGCTCTCCATCAGACCTGGATTGGCTGTAATCTGCTCCAGCAGAGACTGCATGTCTGGTGTAAAAGGGGGTCAAGCAGGAAAACAGGTCGAAATATATGTGCACACACAGAGAGGAGAGGAGAGGAGAAAGAGGGAGGGGGGACAAAATGACTGAAGACGAATAACTTGGCTATTTAGTATTGTAAAATAGTGTGGCTGTATAGTTTCTTGCCTCCAGTAATATTGTTCTGAGGGGTGGAGTCAGCTGTAGGCGTGGCAGTCAAGTCTGTAGGAGGACAGTGGCTGGAGAGGGGGTTGGTCTGCTCTCTTTCTCTCCTGATTGGCTGAGAATTTCCAGATGATGAGTTCACCAGTGGGTTTGCACCTATCTGGATCTAGGAGAAAGAAAAAGAGAAAAGAAAAATGAATGGGGAAAGAGAGAGAATGAAGGATGAGCTAAAAATAGTTTCACTATGGCACACCGTCTTATCATTTATTCCCTAGAAGCACTAGTCATGAAAAATGACCCACTGTTACTTCACTAATAACAGTCCATAAAAGGCATTAATCACAAAGAAATAGCCACTAGTACTTATTTTGTTTATAGAATAGATATATACTAGTTCTAGTTGTAATATAGCAGGTCTAACTTGCACCTGTACCTGCGAAAGGTTGAGACTACATTCCTGTATTTTCCTGTCAGGCTCCTGAAGGCCATCACCAGAGATGGTTTCAGGGTTGCCTTGCTCTGGCTGCAGGTTGCCTAATGCCCAGTCCCGGTTACGCATCACTTCCTGTATCATGTCAGAGTTTCTTGCAAGCTCTAGCATCTGGAGAACGGGCGACATGTGGATCGAGGGAAGAGGGGTTGAATGAGAGAGTAAGAAGATACAGGCAAGAGTGGGAGAAGAGAGTTGGGGAGAGAGTAACAATGTTAAAGACATGCAATATTTAAACTCTGCCGTTCCCTTACACACAAGACACACATGTACATGCAAAGCATTTCTGACAATCACTTGCACAGATACAATTTTGATGCCGTTTTTAAATCTACAGGACTTGCTACACAAACACGCAACACACAATCCAACCCAATGCACCCATCCTGCCCCCCCACACACAAGCAGTTATACCCTGCCACTCCCACCATATCCGTACCTCCCCACACACACACACACACACACTTCCTTCTTAACCCAACCTACACCCACCTGTGTAATGACATCCGGGTTGTTGAGCATATCGCCCACCTCTGGGTTCGTCTGTAAAAGCTGCTGGGTTTGGGGGTTAGACAGTATGAGCTGCCTGGTGAGCTGGGGGCTGGAAGTGGAGAGCGTACTCTGCACCAGGGGGCTGCCCAGGACACGACACATCATCTCTGGGTCAGCCAGGAGCTGCCTCTCCATCTGGCGTTGGAGTGATGGGAAGAAGCCGGGACCGCTGCTGGTTAGACCCAGGCTGCCCAGACCTTCTACTGTGGGAAAAAGGAGCAAGGTAGCGAGAGGAAGAACAGCAGAGGTAAAATCAGACAGATCAAAATAACAGGACTGCGTAAAAAAAAGTAGGATGTGAGTGGGATCTGAAAATTATGGAGCAGCCGTCCGACCCTGACGGCAGGTTTGAGGAGTAAGTTTGAGCATTGCATGGGGGTATAATGAGGATGGGGAGGCGGGAAAAATAGAAAGAGAAAAGGGAGAGGAATGGATGGAGAGGGGAGTGAGAGAAGGAAGAGGGACTGAGAGGGGTCAAGTAGAAGAGAGGGAGCGTGATAGAAGGAGGAAGGGGAGAAAGAGATAGATAGGGTGGTAGAGAGAAGGAGGGAGAGAAGTGAGTGAATGAAATGAGTAAGTAACGGGGAGAGATGGGAGGAATGACTATGGAGGCAGGGGGCGTCTGTGTTCTGCATCTCTTACCCAGACAGAAGGGAGAGGTGGGAGACGGTGGGAGGTTATCGGGGCCGGGGGCAAGAACGGGTGTGATCTCTGCCGATTGGACCTTTTCTGAAGCATGATCACTAGTGGGCGGGGCAGATGGATGCTGAAGCCTGAGACAGAAGGACTGTTAATCAATCCAAATCTGGAGTTCCAGTATTACTGCCAAAACCAAGCATGCATATGTGTATGTACGCATCATAGCTCAAATGATACAGAATTTTGGGCTTGGATACTCATGTTGACTCATACTCATGCCATTATGTGAAAGACAGACTAGAGTAAAAACTATTTGAACTACAACGGTTTGTCACTCACATAGACGTCTAAGACACTACTATATTTGTGCAAGGTGTGGAAAGTAATCATAAGTGATTTTACCAAAACATTGCACTCACTTTACTGAGCAGGTGGAAAGGTGAGTATCAACATATCTACGAGTCTATCACATGCATGTGAATGTGTGTCTACCTGGGGTGTGTCTGTACCTGGGGACCATGCAGAGGCTGACTGATCCCTCCTGTCCTTGAAGCTGACTCAGCAGTTCTGACTCACTGAGGACTCGACCTGAGTGAATCAGCACCATCCTCTCTGTGGGAGTCCCCAACCGCTCTGCTACACACCCCTTCAGCTTCTCACACACACACACACACAGTGTCAGACAAATATGCAGGCACCAGCACTAACGTCATATAGGTACAGCACTATTTATAGTAGCATGCGAACAATTACTAAATCTACGACTATTGAAATCTATGTTAGTGCACTTTGCAACTACAGGTCAAATCACGAATCAATCCATCTTTGTTCCACACTAGCCTACAATTAAATCAGTTCAGATCAAACATATTAGTGGGTGTGGCGCGTCGCTACATTTGTGCTCTGCTCCACAGCTACGCCGACCTGTCTGACGGTGCAGTCTCCTTTAACCGCGAAGTCTTCCCTCTCTGTAAGACTTTTGACGGTAACTTGGATCATTACGGCGTATTCACATTCACGTGATGTTCTCGGTTCTTCGTGCACCGCGCCAGACATCTCAGTCCTGTCCCGGACTGACGGTAGAGGACTCGGGGCGAGCGGAGTCCCGGAGCGTCTGTCCGATGATGAAGCAGAAAGTTGTGAGGGTGGATGACCAAGTCTGACCTGACTGCGCAGGGAGCCCTACAAATCGCGTTGTGTCACGAGTTCTGTGCCTTGTCTACCTTTTATCCTCTACTGCTTTATTACATTTACTGAGTGAGCAGTGACATTTACTTTATATATCCAGTCAGCCTAACTTCCACCCGGAGACATCATCAGTCTGTAATGTTCAATCCATTCCAGGAGATATTTTTTTTGTTGCACCTACTTTCCCTCAACCTCTGTGTATTTCTACTTAACTACATTTCCTACCTTTCCCAGAATGCCTTTTGACAACCCCCAGAGAACATACCTGAACTTGTTCCATGCAGCTCAGGTTTACAGGAGTAGCAACAGAGATAGCGAAGTAAGAGCAAGAAAGGGAGTTTTTCCAGTCAAGAAAAAGGGAGTCGTGACCCTTACTCAAAACACGTCTTATGGCTGCATTGCATTATGGTCTACTGAGGCTACTGTTGGTGTCTCTAAAATAAAGATATAGATTTGCACTTAGCAATTTAGATTTGTGGTGTTTCTAAAATCTTGACATTCAAGAGATTAGGCATGCAAAAAAAGGCGAGACCTTATTTTTTTCCACCGAAAAAGTAGTTTATTTACTTAACAGTGAGATAAAGAATAAAACAAAAACAAAAAAAAAACATTTCACATCTGTCATTTTGGCATTAAAACCCAGGGTAAGTTTACACAGTGTGCTTGAACACTACTGGAGGTGCAGTGGCACCGTTTCACCTATAGGAGGCAGCACTGGATACCGCGCCATCACCTCAACATATAGAAACTTTCACGCTTAGTGCATCATTTTTCAAAGCTTTTTAAATTCTTAATCAGCTGCGTAATACATCCCACAAAGTCGGGAGTGTGTCATGAAATTTATTTTTTGTGTGTATATGCTGATGGGGGCATGCATAGTGTGCCGACATGGAGACTGGGGAGAAACCTTAAAAACGAAGGGGAGGGGACCCTGACGATAATCAGCAGTGGCTTTCTTCATTTGTTCGTTAATTTGTTTAATTTTGCAGGTTCTTTCTTTTCCTATTGGACTCTTCATAGATCCGATTCTGAACCTTTCTTCCCCTTCTTGTTTCCCTGCAAGCGGAAAAGACCAGGAAGTACATTAGTTATCCATGGATCTGAGAAAGTATATTTTTATATTTTACATTTTAAAGGCAAACATTTATTTGCCAACAAATACTTACCACAATGCCTAGCAAAGATAGATTAAATCTATCATTGAGTCCAGTCATTCTGCTCAAAGCTTGAGCTTTATAACTCATCCCTTATTATTAATCATATTAAACATTGGTAGTTTGTGTTGAGTCCAATCATTACAGGGACTGACATAATTGAATGATATCTACAAATGATGACCTACTATTGCTGGATTCACAACGTCGGTGCTCTAATCAGATCAAAATCAATTTCGAATCAGGGCTGTTGGCAAAGTAGTGACTCTTCGGTAAACGAGTCTGATTAGGACCAGGGGAGAGCACACCAGGGAATAATGACAGACTTAAGTCTTGTTTGGTTTCTCACCCAAATAAAGGGCAAAACATCATATGAACTGGCAACATGCTTAATGGAAGCACAATAAAGAATAGTGGAATTAGTATTGGTCAGGACCCAAACTGAGTTCTGACCTACTGTTGGGATGGCCATGTTAAAAACAAACAAAAAATGTTTTTCCATACATGAAATTGTGGAAGGGGGGGGACACACCTTACTTCAAATTCTCTGGAACTGAAAATGAATTCCCGTAAACCTGACCCCTGCTGGATACACAAACACACTGAACTATACTCCGTGAGCATCTGTGCTTGCTGTCCTGTAGCTTAGTTACCTTGGCCAATTTTCTACTGCTCCTGACTTACTGGCTGACATTTCTCTGTTCTAGGGAGAGGGGAGGAAGGAATACACACACATGCACGCACCCACACACACACACACCCATGCATTCACACATATGAACGTACGCATTCACACATAAACAGATGCAAATATGGATACAGGCAATCCCACACACACACAATATTGATCACGGTATGAACAGCTTCTCACAGTGAAAGCACAACAGCATCCCGTATCTCTACACCTCAACTCGGACCTGACTGACTAGGTAGAGACATGATAATTAAAGAAACGAAAAACAATCTGTGATGTTCAAAGGATTCCTGGAGCTAATTTGTGTTACTTTACTCTTTTGGGGTACTCAGTTTACCTCAACCTGCCTCATCTCCATCTACTTCAGTCTGAGGGACTGACACCAAAACCTGACGTTTACCGTTGACTTTTTAGATAGTTGAAAAATGTTCTGCTATCAAACTCCCATTGTAGCTGTGGAGGAAATATCTGAACATGACATAACATTGTCTATGTTTGACCAGTTATCTGCAGGAATAAGAAAAACAACAAAATGGACCCAGAAATGCAAGGTACATTGCAAACAGCCTTATTTAACAGTGTTGTTTACGGTGGATTTTTCCTTTAAATTAGAGTCCAGTTATTACTGGTCATGGCCATATTACTGGACACTAATCATAAAATAACAGAGCGAGTGACTGTTTGTCTTCTTACCTGATGTTTTGGCTGTTCCGATTGTAGGCCCTTGACTTTAGACTTCTCTTGTTCAAGGGCGGCGTGCAGTAATGTTACCTAAAGAAATAGCCAGTTCATTATAGATGGAGAATACTGGGGTTCAGCAACTCAGTATACATGCCCAACTCTCTCTCCCTCACCTGTGATGACAGTTCTTCTTTGATAGTTAGCAGCTCTTCCACCTGTAGAAGGATTTCTGCTTTATCTTTCACTGAAGGATGAGAGAGAGATTGGAATCAACTGGAAATGAATATCACTGATCACATCAAATGTTAATACTGTAATATAATAATGTTTCTGTTTTGGCAATGTTTAACTCACTCTCTCCCTGCTGGAGCATCTTAAGCAACTGTGCATTTCTTGCTTTCACCTCTTTGTATTTCACCTGCAGAGTTGAGCAATAAGGTTTGGATATTGCGTTGTTTTTTTTTGCAAAAGCAGTCATGTAGTCAGCCCCACAAACAGACATTACTAAAAACTGGCAATCATATACCAGCTGGTCTTTTACCAGTGACAATATAATTATAGCCAACACTTGCTAGTTCTAGAGAAGGGGCAGCACCATGGTACCAATACAGGAAAATACCTCAACTGGTTGCATTAATGGATCTGGGTATATCTGACAAGAAAGGGTTCAATGAATAAAGAAAAACTGTCCGTGAATTGAGATGATCAGAAAATGAGACTATCCAGTGAAATAACAGAGTGATTAGCTAACTGCTTACCTCCCACTGTGAGATGGTTTTCTTCAGTTTATCGATCTCCTGGTCTTTCTTCTCCACTTCGTACTTCAGCTGCTCTGCTCGGGGGTCCTGAAGGACGGACGGGGAATGAGAGTGTGGTAAGAAAGCAAATTCATATTTTATCAAGTCAGCTAAAGAAGGGGGGAAAAAAACATGATTCACTCTGTAAAAGTGTTCAGATTTATTCTTTGTGGGCTTGTGGCCTCTTCTCTTTCTGCTGTGCTATTCAAGTTATTTCAAAACACATTTATTTGGGATTTTCCGTCTGAGTTCTATGCAAAGCACTCTATCCTATCAACGTGAAAACAAAATTGCATAAGTATTCAACCGCTTTGCTTTGTTCGGGTAAGTTGCCACACTAAAAAAAAAAAAAAAAATAGTTCAACATTTCAGATTACCGTTACTCAGATGTCATATTTAAATTGTATTTAGCAATTCTGAACATTGGTTTCCTTTCAAACTAGTTTTAAAGCTGAGATCAATTCCCTACAGTAGATCTTAATGGGATCTTAGGGTGTAGGGTGGACTCTCCTTCAGAATACTTAGACATAGGATGGGATATATGGTTCATTTATGGATGACATTAAAGTCCAGAAAAGGGCTTCACAGTCCATTAGGGTAACACTGCTCTGACTATTAACAGACTCAAACTACTGTAAAGAGTGCTAACATTAGCTAGTAGCTTTGGTAACAGGACAGCTACGCAGCAATGCTAAATAAAATCTGACAGCAGATTTAAGTGTCAGGTAAGGTAATTCAGCTGATAGTGTTAACTGAAGATTCAGTCAGGTAGGAGAAAACATCTAGTAGGAAATCTGGCTGCTTGTTAAGAGTTGTTGCACCACCTCTCTGCCAGGAGACTGAAGGACATGCTTAATGATGGCTTACGGTGAGTTTTTGAATGTAGTGGAAACACTTAATGGCAGGGAGTGTTGTGAAATAATGATTTGACTTTATGCCATACAAGTTTCAATGTGCAGACTGATAAGGCAATGTACTGACAGCATTCTAAAATGTAATTTAATATTGCGATCTATGGCAATTTTGTTTGTTGGTTGGTTTTGTTTGTATCTCCCAAAAATGAGGCAGGGATGTGACGTGTGCCTAACGTACCCATATGTGCATAACTTAATACAGTGACTTAGAATGAGCAGGTAGGGATTCAATATCATGCTCAAAGAAACTTTGACAAGACAAATGGACATGGGATGCATCTGTTGCTGGGGCAACCACTCAGCGAACCTGCTGCCCAGCATAAGGACAGACACTCCGGCCATGAGGCTACTGATCTGGTAATAGAACTACCCTTTCCACGGACGTTAAACGGTGGTATCTCCACTGCAGGACCAGATGCATGTTTAGATAAGTGAGGCCCAGTAAACACAGACAGTTGCACTGACCGGTCTCCCTGTGCATGTTTGTTTCAGTCGCTCCGTCTCACCGGTTCATGTTCTGTGGAGGTGTTGACCTCTTGTCCCTGGCTGTTGGTGTACTGCTCACGCCTCTTCTCCCGTTGGACGATCTGACTGACGTCATCTTCCAGCTTATTAAAGAACCGCTCCTCCGGCCCCGCCCCCACTGCTAGATTAGCTACTCTGGCTTCCTGGATGGGATCATGTGGTCAGTGGTGTCAGTGTTTCAGTAATGATGTACCATACATTTATCCTCTAAATAAAACCCTGTACCTATGATTTATATAAGGCATATTTCATAGTTACTCTAAATGTGTTCCATTGACTTAGCAACTTGATAATACAAATGCACGACAGGGGTCAGAAATAAACATGATGCACAGACACTTTCCTCACCTCTTTCTCCTGTTTCTTACTCTGATGTTCTGCAAAGAGGAAAAATATGTCAACATAAATGTTATGATACAGATTATTGTAAGGAAATAATTCTGAACTAAGTTCCTTACTTCAATATTTATTTTACTTTTTAATTTATAGAATTAGAAAGTCCTGGAAAGTAGAGAGGGGTTACAGACTGTGGATTGAGACTCTGTAACCCTACTGCACCACAGAAGGCTTGCTTCTAGTCTTCTTCTGTGCAATTGACAAATAAGTTTCTCTCACCTACACTGCCCTCTGCCTGAAAGTCCTGCAGAGAAACCGTCTTTTTGTCTTTCCCCTGCTGGCTCTTCTTCTTTTCCTTCTTCCCTCCTCCCTCTTTCGCTCCTCGCGACTTAGGCGAGGCTGTGTGTGTGCTGTTCTATTTAAGAAAGGTGCATCATTTGACTTTAATTGACAAATTTGTTGGAACGTATCCATCAGTACCACACAAAGACACACACAGGCCAGATTGCCTATGTTCATAGGACATGCAATTCCTTAGCCAAACAGTGGAGGGCAGCATATGAATTATAAAGCAGACAAGAAGAGAACCGGAATTTCAAAGTGACACCAGTTCTGCTTTCAATCTTTCCTTCCCTTTTATTCTTTCCTTGAATTCCAAAGCAAAGGTTTAAGGGGGATCTGGGAAAAGCTGAAAGAGAATTGAAATGGTCGCAATTTTTAGACACTGACCTGTGGCGCCTCCCTAACTGCTAACCGTGACAGCATGATGAAGACACAGGGTGATACGGTGCAATGTCTTCAATTATAGAATTGGATTTAGCTAATTTTTAGTTAATTTTCAGATGATGGATCTGAAAGTATATCATTTCTGTGATTGGAACACTGGCACCAACAGTGCACCAAATTAAAAGCTATGTGAGATTGCTGTGTTGCTATGAAGCACTGAACTGTGAAGACCGCATGAAAGGAATAACAAAAGGAAAGCATGGCGGTGTGCATATTCATGCATGTGTGTGGTGTACCTGTTTCTTTTGTTCGAACTCCAGTTTACTAAGAATCAAGGCCTTTTCCAAGTCTGCCTCATACAGCTCACTGGTTATCTACAGAGGGAAGGACAAGTAGGGACAGCACTTCAGATATGCAGATGGTATATCACAACAGACAATGAAAGGTAAGGAATTCAATGAGACAATGTACTGTCCCATCTTTTCCAGTGTATGTTACAACTCCACAGAGGTAGTAGTTTTTGAAAACAATAACAATAGTATTTAAAAAAATAAAGATTAGCTTGACACAAAATGGAAGCTGCACAACCAGCACAGCACAACCAGTCTTCTACTCTTGACCTCTGAACAACTCCACTGGAGCAGTTTCAAATGAATTGCCTTCCTCAGTAGTTTTCGGGAGGGTGGAAAATATTAGCCATTATTAACCAGATCACAAATTTCCTCTTTGTTATTTGAGGGTTTGTGTCATCCTACCTGCTCATCCCTCTGCTTCCACTGTTGCCATCCTTCTGCGGGTGTATCCTGGTCCCCTGGTGTAGGATTGAGAAGTTCACTGGCTACTCCTTTAAGAGACATAGCAGGAGGTGGGGCAGAGGTCTTCTGAGGGATCTTCTTGAAGGCCAGAGTTCGTAACTGTTGGTCAACATGAGTCAAAACAGTGATTATTATTATTGTTATAACCACTTTGCTCTCGTGTTAGCTCTGGGAAATGTCAGAATGTGTGTGCATGGACAGTAGCACTATTTGTATGCTGATGGTCAGGTCCTTGGACCTTCTTCAGTCTTAACTGATCTCACAGTGAATGTCAAGTGAATACATATTACATACATAATCTCAAGTTATACACTGCAACTGAAAGCAAAACCTGCAAAACAACACTGTCTCACCATTCACTGCCACATTTCACTCTGTACCACTATCTGCAGTGTGACTATAGGTGAAGTGAAACAGAAGAAGAGGGTTGGACAGGGAAGAGGTACCAGCAGGCTACTGACATTAATGTTCCTATTCATTAATGTTCCTGTCTTGGCACAAAATATAAGTGTAACTTAGCATAAAAATGACTAGTCAGTCATGAAATGCCCATTTCCTTGCACCCACTAACCTCATTTGCCTCACTCTGTTGCTGTTCTTTCTTTTTCTTTTTCTTGTCTTTCTTCTTGTCGTTGTTCTGAGCAGCTTTCCCCCCGGCCCCTGCCTTCCCCGGCCGGCTCTTCCCGGAGTCCCGTCCGCCTTTGGTCGTGGTCTTCCCCGCCTCGGAGGTGTCGGAGTCCGAATCAGAGTCGATTTGGAGAAGGGCGAAGCGGGAGGCGGTGGTGGGGACGGTAATCATTGCTGACGATGCCATTGAGGAAAAACTAACTGATGTCAAAAAGAGAGCAAGACCTCTATTAGACTGAATAACGTTAATCATTTCAGTGTGGATAATTTGAAGCAGGTCATAAAACAACAGTTAGCTGCCAGTAGCAACCTTTCTTCAACAAGAGATCATATTTCGATGTAAAAATGTACTAAAATGAACAGATTGTATAGTTACTAGATTGGTGTACTCTTCAAAAGAGCTGACTTATGAATTAAAGCAAAAGTGATTTGAACTAGCATATGCTGTTGCTAACTGCCTAATGACAGACGTAGCTAGTAGCATTGCATTGCAGTAAGTTAGCCTTGCTAACGCCGCTTAGCCAGCTTTACTTAGCTTCGAAACAAGTGTAAAACTAGTCCAGTGAGACAGTCAAAACCACGTTCATAAACTCACAGAGAATTTGTGTTCTTAATATACTACTTGCCATGCGTTTAAGATGCAATATACATAAGAAAACGTAGATCGAAACATACTTTCACCTGTCCAAAAAGGTATCGTTGGTTACCGCAAGTTCGGTAGTGGTTGGCTGAGTACAGCAGCTCAGTTGGACCAAAAAAGGAGTGGGCCTCGGCTCCGCGCTTCGTAATCACGGTTGGTTGTGCGATTTCACAGAATTCGAGGAGAAATAAATGGCCTTGAAGATGCACAGGGAAAACAATGTGTAATGTAGAATAATTTAAAACAGTCTCACTAAACAAAGCGTTTACTTTGTTGTCATTTTGCTCTGGGTGAGAAATTCAGGAAAAAAAAATTCCAAGGACAAGCTCTGGGTAGATTCCCTTTCACGTCTGAAGGAGAGGTGGTAGGCGGGGGGAGTGAGTGATTACTGGTTTCTCCCAGTCTACCCACACAACAAAGAATGAACACTGAAAGATGGAGATCAGTTAATGGATTCCATTTTAATAAGAGCCACCAAACTCAAAGTCAGAAAATAAATTACACAGCATTCAATATATAACTAATATGTAATAAAGCATATTGATATAAAAGTTTCACTAGCAAAAAAA
The DNA here is from genome assembly GCA_034670405.1 of Hoplostethus atlanticus. Lineage (NCBI taxonomy): Eukaryota > Metazoa > Chordata > Actinopteri > Trachichthyiformes > Trachichthyidae > Hoplostethus > Hoplostethus atlanticus. Next base: position 10,471,742 of record JAXDDX010000002.1, on the reverse strand, counting down.
TCAATGTGTATGAAAACACTTCCTACACAATCATATCATTGTTGTAGTGCCGAAAACAGATCAACTTGATAAAATGCATGGGTATTTTAAGTGCTATACAGTCTGAGCTCTGCAAAATGGACAAAAGGTTTTGCGTTATAATACTGTGAGTGGCTTTATCCACTTCACTATATGACAAGTGCTGAGAATCAAATGGTTAAAACCAAAGCACTACTGTTTACAGGGCACTATTTGTTTAAATCAAACAATGGGTTGATGGAGAGCTTTTCTCTAACCTGTCCCCTAAACTAAAAGAATTAAAAGGGGACACATTATAGAGTCATGTTCCATTTGGCAGATTATTTTGGACAGTGATGTAGTGGTAAATCAAAAGATGGATAAACAATGACCTCCAGTTGGTGATCATCCTAAGGCACACAACTACCAATATAAACCAAAATCAATCATTTTCGGAAAAATGAAAGCATTAATGTCAGCCTAAAAGATGCAGAAACTGAGTTTATATGAGTTTACCCTGCATTACATTCCTGCTTGGACCCAAAACACCTTACAGTGGCCCCAGTGGGAGTTAAACCTCTAAACATGGCAATGTCCGTGCAATGCTCTATGCACCACTGGGCTACAGGACAATCGCATTACATATTTTGAAATAACAAGGTTGCCAATCCCTTCATACTCAAATCGATCCTAGTATCAAATATTCCTCCACTACAATCAGTTTTGCGTGCAGGCACTTAAACTTCCAGTCCACTTTAACTCTCCACTTCATATAGAAATTTTACCCACACTACCAGTCAGTGGAATTGTAAATTGCCTATGGTATCTTAAAACAGAAAAAGTGTCATCGCTACAGAATCAGTAAGCCTGGTGATAATGTATTCCATAAGGACTGTTCATGCATCACTCTTGTACACACAGATTTTGAATGAGGACTGGAACTTGTTAGAACTTGTGTTATATATTATTTATAACTTAGAGAAAAACGTAGAGTGGACAGTGTTCTCATGGGATGTGGCATCAGCCTAGCAATGAGAGAACAATCCATGCATAATGGGCAAGTTGTACTCTTTTGAGTACGAAAACAGTTATTAAAAATTCTCACTGTGCATATGTCATATCAAGTTCTGTTCATGCCAACACTGTCCATTCCTAATTTCCTCCTCATTGCATGCTAAAATTGCAGTATACTCAGGACAAGCAGAATCTGGGAAGTTAATGACCACCAAGCTAGAAGGATAAAGGACACAATACTCTGAACTGGGACACTGAAAACATTCCCAACAGTTCAACATTAACAATCGTAAACATTTCATCCAATCAACAAACTGCCGTCCTCTCCTCAGGCCAGAAACTTTGCAGTTCCCACTTTTATGTGTTATTGTGCCACGATTGATGCTGCGTTATCTATCAGTGTTTCTGGGCATTTCTATGGAGTCCTCCAGTACTGACTCTGTGCTGGTCTCCACTGCAGAGTGGCGTGTTCCTGTGGCAGAACCAGAGAGCTGCAGCTCAACAGGGGAGATCTGCCTCAGCTCTCTGCGAGACAGACAGATTGGTGTCATCTCTAAGCCTTCCCCACTGTGACCGACCCCTCCTCCATTCCTCCCCTGGGACTGAGTGTGTGTGTGTATCTGGGAGTAGGCAGGTATCTTTGTCTTTGGAGGTATCTTTGTCTTTGTTTGGAGATCGGAAGACGAGGAGGGACTGGAGTTTTGGTGTGGAAGTCTCTCTGTGAGTGTTTGCATCTGACTCGTTTTTGCCTGGTCATTGTGTGTCTTTGCGTGTATTTGCTCAGTGTGTATCTTGGTGTATGTCTTCTCAGTGTTTGTCTTTGTCTGCATCTGGTCAGTGTGCATCTTGCGATTGTTTGCACTTGTGAATATCTGCTGATTGTGTCTTGTCTGTGTGTGTGAAGGCTGAGCCGCAGGCGGTTGCAAAGGGTGTAGGGAGTCACGGAGCAGCTCTTTGACTTTCTTCTTCAGCTGGCGGCTGGAGCTCTTGTAGAAAAACAACTCTTTCTCCAGCTCCTGTAGTCTAGCATGGACGGCCTGCTCTGTCTCTCCCGAGCCACCTTCTACACACACACACACACACACACACACACACACACACACACACACACACACACACACACACACACACACACACACACACAGTGTAAACACTGCTTATCACAACATTTTTACATTTACACTAGACAATACCATTGAAATTATTTTTGATACAGAGATTCCTAGTTATGCTTTTATGGCAAGTAAGAATAAACTTTAGTTTACCACCCTTTAAAGTAAGTCTTTGTCACAATTTCTTGAGATACAAATTTGGGGATAAGCCAATCTTACACACACCACCAAAGAAAACCTTCACTGGCAGACATAGCCAACATTAATGTTCTTCCCAAAGGCTTTCTGCATGTGAAAATTAAAAAAAACAACAAGAATTAAACAAGAGCTCTGTTTTCTCCGGGTCACACTGACTTCCTCACCTTTAAGTTGCTGCAGCAGTAGCTGGATGCTGGTCTGGTGATCTCGGTGCTGCTGGGTGAGCCTGCGGTCTGTGTCCAGGGCCAGGCACTGCAAGGCGGCCTCCATCTCCCTCACCACCCCCTCTTGCTCTCCAGCCTGGAGCTGCAGCTCTTCACAATGCAACCGCAAATGATGCTCTGCCTCACGGAGACACACCACCTGGAGAGAAGGGAGGAGGATGGAAAGGGTGGCAGGAGGAGTTAAAGAGAGAGAGACAGAGAGCTAATTTAGATTATCATGCTGTAACAGAATTCCATGTTGCAGACATACTTCCTGGAGAGAGGAAGATATACTTTAATATGGTATTACTATAAAAGTCTGTGCAGCAGCCACTCCGTTATACCTCTCTACCAATCGAGGGACTTTAATACTTTAATCAGCGTTACAGAAATAGTCAGTGCAGCTGCAATTCTGGAGGAGGGGAGGATAAGGGAGAGAGGACGGGAAAGAGAAACGGAGAAACATAATACACCAGCTGGAACAGAAAGAGTTTGGGAAAAGGGAAAAGAGAGAAGAGGAAAGGAAGACAGATAGGCCACCATTCAGGCACTAATGTAGAGTAAGGCAAAGAATCAAGACACCTGGGTAGGACAGATGGGGGCCATTTTGTGCCATGTTGACACTAAAAAAACATCAAGAGGGCTTGATGAGTCTGTCTTGTCTTGCTCTATGCGTCACTGGTCATGATGATTCATGACCAGTGACGCATGTCAAAGCATGTGATTATGAGTGTGATTTCAAGCGTGTTGAATTCAAGGATCTATGGAAACAAATAAACCACTATAAAAGTTGGGGTTCAAGTTGACATTTGCTGTTCCAACTGTGACCAGCAGAGATAATGGAATAGTGTAATGTGTAGGAGAGAAACAAGAGACAGAAAAAACACATGCAAGAAAGAATGGATGTGCGTGAGCAGTGAGTGTGTGTGTCTATGCGGGCAATTGCATGTTGTGTTTGTGTGTGTATTCTACCATACCTTGTTGAAGTATTTAACCAACAGCTCTGAGGCCTCAGGTGGCGAGAGCTCCTTAAGTTTCCTGGTGACATTACAGAGGTGGGAGGGCTCAGTGCTGTGTGAGTCACAGGAGGAGGAGGCTGCGATTGACAACTGCTTCTGTTTGTCCTGTATGGAGCAGTTTTTAAACTCCACAGCAGCATCAAGAGCTTCTATAGCTTCATCCAGCTGAAGCAGGGAATGCTCCTCCTGGACACACACAAATGAAAATGCACATAAGTCATAAACGCACAGTCATGGACACATATAAAGATCTAATTGTATTACAGGAAAGGCCTGCGACATGAGATGAGACATGATGACATTTTCCCCAAACGTTAATTTTTCTGTAACTTTTCTCTGACCTGAGCCGTGAACACTCTGCCTTGTTTAAGCTGTGCATCCAGAGTGTCTCTCCTCTTTCTGAGTGCATCTCTCTCCTTCTCCAGCTCCTCTGTGGTGACTCCTCCAGTCTGCCCTGCCCTGCTGCTGCCCTCTAGCTGTTCCTCCAGGGACTCCAGCCGCACCGACACACGCAGCAGATCCTGACTCAGAGCCTGGAAGCAGGATAGGCACAAGAGTCACAAAAAGTGTATGCAAAACATTTAAAATGTAGACAATCAGACACACTTCACCTTCAGGGTTAGTTTTTGAGTACGTTTTGCCCAAATGTTACAATAACTTGTATGCTTTATAGCTGTCAAAACCAACAATAATCATACTAGTTGACTCCATAATCAATTGATGTTGGACATCTGCTCATGCAAGACATTTAATGGCCAGCAAAAACCTGCCTTTAACTGCTCCCCATCACACAAAAGCTTAATGGACTACCACCACAACTACAATCAATGCATACAATAAATAACTCCTCATGTAGACAAATGTTTGATTTTACTCCTTTATCATGGAAGTTTTAGTTAGAAAAAATACAAACTCCATGTAAAACATTAAGGAAATACCACGGATTTCTAAATAAAATAGCCTATGTAATGCAATGCTATTCAATACTACTTCAAATGTATACTCATTATATGTCTATCCTTATAATCTTTATATATAATATATATTATATACGGAATATATAATATAATGAAGACTTTTTTGTAATCTCATTTATTATATATCAATTGAAATGTAATGATTGTAGTAAATAAGTTTATCAATACCTTTTGTTGTTCTCCAACCTATTAATCTCAACACATACACACATACACACACACACAGGCTGACCTGACTGGAGCATAGCCTCTTGACCTCCAGTTTGTTTCTCTGCTGCAGACAGGCCTCCCTGCGCTGGAGCACCTCCTCTCTCCTCCTCAGCTCCTCCTCCAGTTCCTGCAGCTCGGCTCTCCTCCACAGGGCCCGCTCCTCCTCCACCTCGAGCCAACCACTGCCATGTTCCTACAGGAGGAGGAGGAGGGGTATGACAAGGGAGAAAAAGCAGCAAAAAAGGAGGAGGAGGTGGAGGAAGAGGTATATAATAGGAAGAAGAAGGAAAAAAGGAAGAGGAAGAAGTGACAGAAAGAGGAAAGGATGTACACCAAACAAACATCAACAAAAATGCTATTTTGGGCAGAGTAAAAGTAATGGGAACTTTCATTATAATTCTAAATTTGAAAACAATACTTTACCTTTTCATTTGACTCTTTATGGAGTTTGCTTTTCCAAACAGTCAAATCTTCTGCCTTCAGTTCCTCCAAACAAAAGAGCATCAAAACCATTCTTAACCAAAGACGTTGTGAACGATTCACCTATGCTGAGTGACAGATATCAAATTCGCTATAGGATCTGAGTGACACACAATCTTATATTTCCCAATGTGTCCAACTCAGCTCAGTTGAGTGAAGTGTGTTAAGTGGATATCTGTTTGAGTTGTACATCAGGAGCTGTGTGACTGGTATGACCATTCAAAGAAGCAAATGTTTTGTGTGGATGTGTATTGTTGCTTTAATACCTCCACTGCCTGCTATGACTATTGACCAGACAGTGTGCTTGATGTTACTGGGTGCATTTCTAAACACTGGACAACAAACTACATTTTGGCCTTCAGTAGTGTCGCTGGTCTCGCCCTCCTGCCTGAGGTTGGTCTGGAGCTGTAGTCTCTGCAGTCTCATGTGCTGTAGGCTGTGGTGAAGCTCTGCTCGGGCCTGCTGGCTCTGCAGGGAAAGCCGTGCCAACACGCCGCCGTCTCTGCCATTACCACTGTGCCTGCCATGCCTGTCCACTGCTTGGGTTTTCTTGCCTGCCACACGCAAGACATATAGAGATAAAGGTATTGATCAAGATTGAGCAACATATATGTGAATACAGTTTCAAAGATTTTAACTGGTTAAGGTGAGTTTGATTGATCTTTCTAGGCACTGTGTCTGTCACATATGTACAAATACAGTAAATACAGACAGACGGGTTAGGGTTGTGCACATACACTAAGACACAAAAATACAAGCAGACATAGTCACAGCATCACACACACATAAGTAATGATATGAACACACCAGTTTTGTCAAGCTCTTTGATAAGTTCTTCTTTCATGCGCATGTTGATTGACAGTTCCTGGATCCTCCTCTGAGTGAAACTGGCTCTTAGTCTTGCTTTTCTCAGATTGCACTGTTCGGCATGGCTCTCCTTAGTCCCTGAGAGGAAATAATAACTGACAATATGAAAAAGAAACAACCCCTTGGCCAGGATATAAAATAACTCCTTGGAAAGATACAGTCATGGGGGTGATTTGAGAGAGTTGACATTTGCCTTGTCAACACAAAAAGACTTACACATCCTTCTTCATAGTCTGGATCCAGTCAAGCAGCATACACAGTGTACAACAAAATGGCCTTAATTAGCTGGATGATTGAGTAACTGGTTGAATTCATTTGGTCATTTAAAAAAAAGACACAAGAAATATATAATTCCTACTGGAAAAAAGCTTCCCATGCATAATGTAAACATCAGCACTACTTTGGATAATACAAGAAGGCTTTGGATCGTACTTCCACTGTTACCAAAGTCTAGAATAAATCCTGTTATCAATACAGGAACTTTGATAGGAGGTAAGAACGGAGACATTTCTATCTAGATGGCCCAATGATTTGAGCTTACACTCAAAAGATAATGGAGTACCTGCGGCTAGCTGGGGCTGCTGAGATAACTGGGTTGTATTCTTGGTGTTCTGGACCAGTCCAGCGCTGTTCGGTTTCAGAGCTGTTATCTTCTGTCGGCTGGTCCAAGTACGGTTCAAAGAACGGCTGTTGCAATGTAACAATACGTAGACAGATGAGTCCAGAGCTAACTCACTGCTAAGAGGAAACAGCTGTGAGCTTGTCTCATTACACACTTAATCTGACATATAAAGTGAATTTCCAGTGACCATATATCAAAAATGGATTAAACATTGAGGATTCTGAAACATTTTTTTTTAATTTAATGTCAATTAATTGTCAAGTAATTCTGTTTTTATTTTGCGAAACAAAATCTTTGATGCAAAATATTAGTAAAAACTTAATGACTTACAGCTTACTGGCTGTCACTATTGTTGTTAGATATACAGTACATAAATTGCAGGCTCTCACCTAAATCCCATCCCGCCCTCGTTGTCGTTATCCTTCCTCCTCCTCTTCATTCCCGTCTTTGCTCCCCACCTGTTTTATGAATGGGCAGTACACCTCGTCTTTCTCCTCAACCTCAGCCAGCAGAAGATTACCACGCATCTTAAAAGCTGCCAACACTCTCTCCAATGAATAGGCTGGAGGACTGGTGTGGATCTACACACACACACACACACACACACACACACACACACACACACACACACGTATGAGTATGAATTACATTTTCCCACTCCTCCTCATGTCCTCACGTTACTCATATGCTCATAGTGTCTGAGATGCATCTGGATATGGGGAGCATGACGACAAATCAGACTGAGAATATCCATTAGCAATTCAAATTCAAACAAAACCTAATTTGAATTAAGTTAGGTACACACAATATACCAAAACTGCATTCATCAGTAGTCAGACCTCAGACTTATCTTTGGGGTGGGGGTCCAAAATCTGCCAAAAACAATACATCTGACAAAAACTAACGCTATTTTGAGCATAATACTGTAGCCTAAATTGTTATGTTGAATTTTCCTTCATAAGCTAGAGGCAAACAGATCTTCCTGATGTTTGTCAATGGCCAACATCAGACCCAAAAGACCCAGAGTTAACCACTCAGAGTTAACCACTCAGAGTTAACCACCCAGAGTTAACCACTCAGAGTTAACCACCCAGAGTTAACCACTCAGAGTTAACCACTCAGAGTTAACCACCCAGAGTTAACCACTCAGAGTTAACCACTCAGAGTTAACCACCCAGAGTTAACCACCCAGAGTTAACACATGCACAGTCCAAGTCTGAATATGACTGGCATTATCTGTATATCTCCTGTTTTATCTCAATAACTTTTGCATGCGACTGAAGTCAGCCAACTGTAAATCACAGCCTTAATGCATCCTGGCATGGTCGGCAAAAGTCATTAGCAAATATCAAGTGCAACTGGGGCAACAGACAAACACACAAACTCACACACAGATAGAAACAAACGTTGCAGTCACTTACCTTCCTGGCAGGCCCCTGGCCACAGCTGTGTCTGATCAGGGGGACACTGTGGGGTCTCCTGGCTAAGTTCCCAGAAGCCACTGCTTCCACTGATGCTGCTGAGGTTGCACCCCTAAAGGTCATGAGGTCACCACGAAGACGATCAATCTGAATCTGCTGGTCTACCAGTTGTTCAGTCTAAACACAGTCACAGACAAATGTGCACACACACACACACACACACACACACACACACACAGACACACAGTCACACAAAGTCAAATACCGAAGGAATTGTGTCATTAATGCCACTAAATGTGGGGAACACTGAAGATTTGAAGTAATGTAAATATGCAGTTGACAATGATAACTATGATTAGTTGTAGTATGTTTTAATCGTGCATTTGCAGTCTACTATTTTATATACTTTAATTTTGTCCTATTTGCAGATCCCCATCAACACTACAGGTATTACTTTCTTTTTCCACTGCTTAAAAAGAGGTTCATCACCTGCAGTCAGGACTCTATCTCCTCACCTGTATACGTGTACGCTCCCTTTCTTCCTGTAAGGCCTGGAGGTACGTTTCACTCTCTTGAAAAAGTTTCTTTACGTCCTTCTGTACCTGCCTCAGCTCCTCCTCTTTCTGCTCTAACACCTGCTCCTCTATGGCAAGAGTCTCCTGAGAGAGAGAGATTTGCAGATATGGTATGATGGGTTCAGCAGCCCCAGTTTCCATTTGAACAAGTCATAATAGCCTCATTGTCCACCTAATTAACTTCATCCAATGCATCATGCATCCGACAAACTGGGAGAGTTAACCGTAATCACAAGGGGAAATTATATAATTCATAGAGATCCAAAATCTCTTCATAGGAGCTGGACAAAATCAATAGTTAAAAGTAGCCAAAAGGGAATGACCGTTCTGTTTAAATCATATGTTAAATCATAATTCATATTTTATTCAGCAGTTCTCACCATTTTTGAATAAAACAGAACATTTGAGAGCTTTAATAGTGACTTGACATTTCTCAACTGTGATCATTACCTGGCATTTGTTGAGTTCTCGTCTGAGCTGTAATATGGTGACATGGTGGGGTTGATCCCCATCTACTTCTAGAGAGCCTTTATCATCAGTCTGATGTGAGTGATTGACAGCTTTCAGTCTCTGCTGCCAATCTTCCAATTGCTGCCTAAGGAAGGGACTCAGGGTGGGGCTAGAGATATTCTCCAACAGCGATGCAGCTTCTTGGGCCAGGAGGCGGTACTGTGGCAGTTCCTCTTGGTTCACCTTCCTGTCTGAGTCAGATATCCTGTCGGATATCCTAATCTGATTGGCCTGTTTGAAGCTGTCCTCCTCCCCCGCAGCCCTTCCCCCTGTCTTCTCCCTTTCCCTCTCCATCTCTCTCTCCTTCTCTTTCAGCAGCTCTCTCAATGCCTGCACTTCATATTCCAGCTCCCCTAGCCGAGCTTCTCCGGGGTCCCAGGTCGTAGGACAGGATTTAACCTCTGTACGGGAGCATATTGCTCCGGGACGATTGTGCACATGGCGTGCCCTGGCCGCAAACTGCAAGACACTGAGAGTCTCAGCCACGCTATGGTGGGAAGGGCTTACACACGCCACCATCAGTGTATGGGCAGTGCCTCCCAATGAATCGCGGAGGAGACGGGTGATCTTGGCATCACGATACGGTATGTGTGCAGTGTTGCTGTTGTTGCCACGGCGATTTCGGCCAAGGTCAGAGAGGGCGCGGATGACGTTGCCCAGTGCCAGCAGGCCCGTGTTGATATGGACAGACTCTTTGAGCCGTGTCCCGGTGTTGCCCGTTTTTCCAGCACGCTCTGAACCGGCCAGGTCCACCAGGCGGAGTTTGGATGAGTGAACTGAGTTTAAGGTGGAGCTGTTGTCATGGCAGCGCTGGATGAGCTGAAGGGTGAGGACGGCGTGAGAGCGGCTAGAACGCTCATTCATTCCGGTGGTGCCAGTGTGGCGCAGGGCGTTGCCCGCCTCTAGGATGCTGAGGAGCTCCTCTGCTGAGGTGACCACCATCTCTTTGGCTCCCACCACCACTGGAAACACATGCAGTGCACACACACATTATGAGGATACACATTCAAAAACTGTCTGTGTGACTGTGAAAACCCCTCACACAAACGCAAGCACACAATGATGCAAATCCGTTTTAATGAAACACAATAATAAAACATAATGAAATACACTCAGCACAACAAAGTCTACTCTCAACTTATTATCACTGTTTCCTCATCCTCTCTGACACTACATCATCAAGGGTGAAAGCAATGTCAGTGGCATGCAACTTTGTGAGGCAGTGAAGACAGGTAATTCCTTCAGCAGGGATGGAGGTTGAATATGAAGACAAAATCCACATAGGTAACACAGTGGGTAATAACAGTATTATTAAAATAATAGAACAGGTCAGAATTGTTGACAAAATTGGTAATCTCCCTCTTGTACACTAAATGTGAAATAAACACAAATATTTGATCAAAACTGACTGCCAGTCAAAAACACAGTCTAGTTTCATTACCTGTGTTTCCTCTGTTGTCTTCTCTAATATGCAGCTCTTTGTGATTGGTGTGGAGCTCCAGCAGGTCTCGCAGCTCCTCCCTGTACAGCTCTATATATGAGACCCGCAATGTGGCCTCTGCACCCCCACTCCTCTGCCTCTTCTCCTCCAGCAGCAAAAACACATCCTGGGCCACACGTTCGATTATACCCCCCTCCTCCTCTGGGAGAGATGCTGGGGGGTGGGGGAGTCGACATGTAGTTATAAAATACATGGTGCAATGATCAGCAAGTGAAGCATCAGAACAGGGCCTGGTGAGACTAACAATTAGAATTGAGACTGTCTTGGGCAATGATAAGTTGAATATTCCTGCATGGACGATGGTGGCTGCCCATCCTACACTTCAGCTGTCACTGATAGCAATGGGGCAACAGCAGATTAGTGGTCAGACAAGCACACTTTGACCTTAAAGTTATCAGCTATCATGCCCTCCCCGTAGTCAAGCTTGATAAAAGTGGAATTAACATGATATATTGTTTCAGAAACAACTTTGTCTCAGTAAGGTAAGTCAAAGGTCCAATAGATTTGTGGCAGTGGCACTAGATCAGCTGCTGTCTTATAGTAAATACGCTTACTACAGATGTATGGTTTCGAACAACTTACCGACGTGCCCCCCTCCTAGTGTGTATGTCTTGCCTGACCCGGTTTGACCGTAGGCGAAGACCGTGGCATTGTAGCCCTCGAGGAGGGACTCCACCAAGGGCTGGACGCAAGACTCGTACACCTCATCCTGGCTAGCTGTCGGTCCAAACGCGTGGTCGAAAGGGAAGACCCGGTCTGTACCGATCATCACCTGGGCGGTGTCCGGTACCACTCGCACACACACCTGGTGGTTGTGGAGAACTTCTTTATGAAGCAAGGGGCGGATCCTGACCGCCACCCGGACACACACCTCGTTCATGACGATAAAAATATATTTAGTTTACTAATGATGAAGAATTTCTATGGAGTGTCGCTTTCATCACACAAGTGCGACAACAGCACCTCTTGCTGAGCTGAGGCAAAACTTGTCATTTGTTGTCACAAAGTTATTGGAATTGTGACAACAAGCATACGAGTTGGATAGACATTTGCCGATGACCTACAGATCACCAACGTTTGATGCTTCCTTTTCCTTGTTTGTTCACTGTAATCATTCGGTGTGCTGGTAACTCTGTCCTGTCTCCCGTTTGTTGTCGACCCCGGTTGCCCGGGAAACCGCCGCCGCTGTGCCAGCAGAAAGTCAAGGAAAGCACGAGAGGGGATATCAAGAGATGTCCGAGTGTGGACCTTAGTGGTACACAGAGGCAACAGCGCCACCCACCCACGGTGGTATTGCAGCTAAGAATGTTTTACATGTATTACTTTTAGTGTTGCCAGATAAAATCGGTCACAGTCAGATTGGTGTCACGGCTTATTTCATTGCATGTCTGTGAAATGTGGGGAGAGAATATGCAAACTCCACACAGGACCAGGGCGATAATTTGTGTGCACCTTTAATTACCATTATTTATTAGTTTTTAATCAAAGTAGTGGTTAGCAAGACCCTCCCATGAGTAAGTTCACAAGTTCAAATCCCTGTAACTGTAGATGACAATACATCATGTCAAAGTGTCCTTGAAAAAGACACCAAAACCTGCTCACTCATTAAAAGTCATACTGGATAAGAGTGAGTTACATGTAAAAAAAAAATAAAAAAATAAAAATAAAAAGTTCCATCACAGCACCAATAAAGCACTTTATTTTTTTGTCACAGAGAGAAGCCCATTACTATGGCAGCTAGCCAGCTAGCTTGGCGTTATCCCAGGGGAAGGCACTATATGTAATGCTGCCAGCAAGTTGGTCAGTAGTAAATACAGTATGTGTGGTGTATGGGGATGTGAGCCATCTCTTTGTGGTGCTGCTTGGCGTAAGGCCACAAGTAGAAGTCAATGACTGCAGAGTTGATGTTGCAGGTCTGTCCATCTCTCTCCTGCACCAGCTTATAGAGGTGGGCTTTGATCAGCTCAACTGACCAAAGAGAACAACCACGGATCTCCACCTCTCTCCTGTCCCCCGAATTCAGCAGCTCACCTGGGAGAGAGAGAGAGAGTGAGGATTTGGAGGAAGGGAGAGAGAGAGAGAAAGAGAGAGCACAGTAACAAAGAAGAAGGGGAGAGGAAGGTAAAGAGAGGAAGTGTGAGAGGGAATGCATTGCGTATCACGTACGGAAGACAGGTTCCTCTTTCTCTCTCACACATTCTACCTTCTCTCTCTCAGAGAGGCAGATAATACACAAACACAAATGTGTAATGTATGCAGACTACTGTTTTGCTCTGGTACAATTTCATTTTTCATCTGGGAGACGGAGAAACACACACACACACATGCACACACAATCCAGTCTGACCATTCTTCAGTGCCTGCATCAGTGTGTCAGAGTATCGGAGCACCCCGAGGTACACAAGAGCCTGTGGGACCCTGTAGTCAGCGAACATGGTGAGACAGTCCAGGTTGGGGATGTCTCCCGCTCCTCTGGCCTCCATGATGCCCCAGAAATCTGCAACCAGGATCTGGGCTCGTTTGTAGAATGAGATCCTCTTACCCTGAAACAAACAGGAGGTGGGTTGGAAGAGTAGTACTGTCTATTCTGTATTCTATGTTGTTCTACCTGACCTGGCTGTAAAGTCATTCACAAAAAGACAGATATGCTTATGCAAAGTTAGAATAATGGCATCCTTGTGTGTGCAGGGAATGTAAACGTAATTAATTGTTACAATGAAGAGTTAGACTACCTGCCACTCATCTCATGGTCTTTGGCCATGAGATGGAGCTCTAACACCACTGTTTGTCTTAAATTCTCTATTTCATATATTTAATGATCAATGCATGACAACAGTAGCACCGATCACATACCCTTCCTTGCTTTCAAAGTATTGTTTACGCTATGAAAGAGTGTGTGTGTTTTATGTTTTTACTACATTGCGGATTCAAAACATCCCTACAAGCAAAGGAATCCCTGAAAAGTGGTCCCTTGTGAGGACTGTTAACTAGACCTCAGTATGAAAAGGGTCGTTTTTATGGTCAGGAATTAGCATTGATTAAGTAGAGATCGGTTAAGATTAGAGTAAGGGTTAAGGTTGGACAACTAGTGACGAAGGTTAGGATTAGGATTAAAGGGATGAATTTAAATCTGCAAGTACAACAGAAAGATGATCATGTGTTCATGCAATTGTGTATTTCTCTCCATCTTCACTATCGCTCTAACCTCATAGGTAGTTTCGTCTCTGTAGGAGGGCAACTTTTCTACGATGAGTTCCACCATCTTCCGTGCATCATTGCCGGCTTGGCTGATAAAGCTCCGGAAGCTTCCTCCGTGTTCCAGTAGCACGCGGCCGCCTTCAGTCAGCACCTTAATCGAATGCATCCAGTAGGCGATGTGTTCAAATGTAATAACAAGGATGATTAGGAGGTTGAGCATTGTATATACTCTCAATTTCCCCTTATAATAAGGTATAGAGTTCAGGTCAAAATAAAACAATGATACACAAGAGGACGTTATTTACTGTAATTATGGGTGATATAAGGCAGAAAACAAGAGAGTCATCCCACAAAACAGGTGCCATTGGGGTATAAGGCACAATAAATCTGCTACCATGTGTTTCAAATGCTTAAAGCTATTAATTAAAGTTTTCTTGTTAACATAATATATAAGAAAATTATATTCAAAAATAGTAAAATATTCTTTTTCATCAATCTTTTTCACATGTCCGTATAGACCGCCATGACATTTGTATCTGTATATTACTTAATAAATGCTATATTATTGTCAAAACATCTTTTTATACATATACACACTCTTTTTAGGAGTATATATGTGTTTCCCCTTTGTTTGTGATAATTGAGTGAATCATACCAATAAATAAAGTAAAATGTCTATGATGTGAGCAGGAAAGAGCAAGGATGTGTGTAACAAGATTATTGGGCAATAACTTTCATCAACATATCACAATAGTCAAGTGCAACAGACAGGATTCAAACCCTGGTTTCCTTATCAGCTTATCACCCAAGGTAATGGGCAATATCTGCGCCTCTCATGCCTATGACAACTCTGTTAAACTTGCCCCATTTGGTGCCTGCCCCCTATAGTAACCATGAGATCTCTTATCGTATAACACAGCCCCCTCTCTTATTTCACTGACTTGCTCATTCCTCCCTCCCTCCCTCACTCAAACCTTGGCCAAGAACGTCTGAGAGAAAAATAGTATTATGTAGTAATAAAACTAGTAGTGGCCTTTACTTAATATCCCAATTTCACACAATCCGTCTCTCCCTATGGGGATGTTAGTCTTCATCAGTAGAAAGAGTTTTAATGTTAATTGAAATCATTCTTGAGACCAAATTTGTCAGAATGTATGTTTGTATTGATAGCACAATGTTAAATTTAATGATAACATTTGCAGATGTCTCTGCCTCCATCATGGCTCCATTAAGTGCAGCTGAGAGACAAAGGCGATGCTGTGCACGCTGTGATGTCGACTCAGAAAGACACAGTAGCTCTTTGGTGCTGTGCTTGAAATCATTCAAGCGCCACAGCGTGTAACCTCACCCCGTCACATGGAGATCCAGAGAGATGTGTGGAATTTTCTCAGTCACTGTCATGGAGCTGATTACCTCTGAAGATGATGACACTTTTATTTTACAATTTTTAGCTGTGACGAGCAGATGGCATAGGTTGGTCGGTCCATCAGTCTGTCCAGTTGGGTGTGATAAGTTACGTGTGCACATGCACTTTCATGCCCTCTGAATGTTAGTTGTCATGGTGTTGGGAGTGTGAGGGGTTGGGGGGGTTGGGGGGGGATGGTTGGGTGTTAAGTGCACGGGCCTTCATGTACATACACATTTTCACTCTAGTTGGCAGTTGGTAGCCTGAAGGGGTTGAGGTTATATTCTTGTTCTTGTTCATTAAGAGTACCTTAATAAGGTTGATTTCTTTCTTTTGATAACATTTTTAATGTCTAATATTTGTATTACTGATAGATGTTTTAATCATATTTTTAATATTTGCATTAGTCTTTACATTTGCACTTTTTTTAATACAACTGCTGTTGTATTAATAAAGCAAACTTTTGATAGATTTTGAATTATTTTTGTCATGACTTTGTATGATAAAAACAATGTATGATAAAGATAATACAAAGGGACAGTTTGCCCCCGTCACATCAGTTTCCACCCAGTCACAAGATCATTTACTTTAAGGAAAAGGAGTGAAATGATTCGTAAATTAATGTTGAACAAAGGTTTTTATTATGTGGACTGATCAAATGAATACTATTTTATTTGGAATTTTGAAGTGAAATTGTACGCTTGGTGAAAACAATGAAGCCGTTGACATGTTGAATTCTTATTTCAAGATTAAGATTAATCTGAAAATGAGAAAACGTGATTGAATTACATATTTGCTATTGTTTTTTAAAAAAAAAAGGACATTTTATTTTCTGACTAGTAGGAAAATGATAGATCATTTCCATATATTTCATTAATTACTGCACAAGTGGTTAACATTTGTCCGTGACGAGGTGGAACGAAAATGGCTTGCATGTCTGAATATAATGGATCATATTAATAAGGATTTTGTGCCTGAGGTGGGAAAACGTTATTGAACGATTAACATGTCTTTCATGATGTGGAATATGAAAAACTATTCTGAAAATACCAAAGTCCAAATAGCACCCGTGTCGAGGAATGACTCAAGAAAGATCGCAATCTAACGCCCTTGTTAAGTTAGCATAGTAAACATTCCATTTTTGAGAAAGCATTATGAAGCTGTTAAAACAAGATATTGTCAGCACCTGGTGGCGCTCCTTGAGCATGGGCATGGAGGTGGCATTGTCTGATCGCAGGACATGTCTCAACTCCTCTATACTCATCTGAGAAAAGTATTTCGGATCAGTGATGGGTACGCCTGAGGAGCGAGGGAAAGAGAAAGACTTGATGGCACACAAAAAAAATCCTCAACCAGGCAATGCTAGAGAGAAAGAGAGCAGAAGAAAAGAAGGTACTCAACGCTAATAATAATGTAAAGTTCTAGTTGGCTATAATGAATTAACTCCACAGTATCCATTTCTGGAGAGAGGTACCAAAGACATAAATCGTTCTGAACTTACACCATCACACCTTGACATTCACAGTCTGAAGCAAAGCTACTTGTGCTTTTTCAAGAGAATATCTTGTTAATCATAAAGGTCACAGCGAACACCCACAGAGAACACTATTCCATATGAGACATAATTGATTTGTAACTGGAGTCATTCACGGTAATTATAAATGGTGCACGCTAAATGCAATTTCCCAGCAGTCCAAGTTTAAGTGAAGGACAGATACACAGAATGTGCGATAGGAATGCATAAGACGACAAAAGCACACAGAGGAGTGAACCATCAAAAAAGGGCTATGTATACTTATCCATTGCTCAAGAGACTAAACTTACAAAAAGTCTAAATCAATCTGAGAACAAGACACTATTCTCATATACCATCCTCAAGGCAGGAAATTACCTTTTTCATTCAGCAGTCATGGTGGCACGTAGTATCTGACACTTTTATCTATTTTACCAACCAGATTGTTTTTTAAAATAGAGAAGAACCTGGCTGAATGGTAGCCACGGCCGAAGCTTCCTGAATTCGGGAAACGATGGTCAGACGTGTGCCAGCTAAACCAATTTTCAGTACATTTTCAGCTGTGATAAAGAATTCTACTTTACCTAGCCCACGTGCTGTTTTCAAAGCCTTTCCACCCACCAAGAAAATAATTCTGGGGGTTAACGCCAGTGGCTGCACATCATGCCTACTCTAGCTTTATAGGTTCTCCAGTCAGTCAAACACTGGGCTTCAGTGCTCATGTAATCTCACCTTCCTCGATGGCCCTGGTGATGGCAGCGCACAAAGTCATGTAGCCTCTGTATGTGGACCCTTTGTAGGTCACCTCACACTGTTGGTTTTCTCTCTCTGACCAAAAGCAGAAGTTCATGGTGTCCACCACAAACACCCAATTCAGCGCCTGCAGCGTGGAGGACAGAATTAGCACGACAGACTGAAAAAGGGGCACAACCTCACAGTTCTACCAAGGTGCTTGAACTATGTTGTGAAATGAAAGAAGGCACCCACTGTTGAACAAGTAAGGAGAAAAAAAGGTTTATTATTAACTAACACATTTCAGCAATCATAGCCTTCATCAAGAATCTTGATGGGTCATTACAGACCCTGACCCAGACCTTGATAGCCCAAACTCTTAAAGCAATAAAATAATTATCAGGCTTATCGTACTGTAAGACACTTTGGGTAAAAGACTCCAACTAGTGTGTATAATGGTCTCTCCATTTTGAAGTCCAAGTGCTGTGGAAGTAAATTTCATGTGTTCAACACTCTTGAACATGATGGTTGATCTGGGTTAAAAGTCA
Source organism: Hoplostethus atlanticus (assembly GCA_034670405.1). NCBI lineage: Eukaryota > Metazoa > Chordata > Actinopteri > Trachichthyiformes > Trachichthyidae > Hoplostethus > Hoplostethus atlanticus. The sequence continues at coordinate 10,453,640 of JAXDDX010000002.1, read as the reverse complement.
CATGTTGCACTCTTTCCTAATCTGTCTCTCTCTGTTCATAGCGAGAGATCATGAGTTTGACTAGTTGCAAGTGAGGAGTCACTAAAGCTTACTAATCACAAAAAGCTTCTCAAGGTTTTTCACAATTATAACATATGTTTTACATGTAATACCTTTTCACTGTTAGCAGCACCACCTAACTTTACAAATTGTCTAAAGCATCTAGAAATGTACATAGTTTTTCATAACTAGACTACACAAGTGTTTATTTTACCAGTGATCGCGAGGATAAAAACAGAAAACATACCACAATAACCATCTTAAAATTCCCTGCATCATCTATTCCACACTATTAGTGCAGTGTAGCTGTTGCCTACTTATTTACAAATGTTGTAAAGTAGAAGTAAACAGGCAAGCTGTAACACAAAGTCTCTGGTGACCAAATTGTTCCTTGCACCTTCTGACAGCTGAAAAGAGAGCAAGGTTTTAACATTTTGGACAATTCCTTCATGTGGGAAAGAGCAACTGTGTAGCAGTATTTCACTATTCATGTACACAGCATGCTGAGAAAAGTGATCTGGCTCTCTGGGTAGCCCTGCTCGTTGAGAGACTTCCCTGGTCAGAGGTGGGTGCCGGGGCCAGTGGGTTGGCCTTCTTCCAACCGCTGGCAGTTAGCTCCTCACTGTGGCGGAGGGTGTAGAGCATCTCCGCTACCCCCCGCACTCCCTCCTCCTCCACAAACACATCCCGACTCCGCTCCGCTACAAACTGGCCAGACTCACGGGGAGAGAGAGGCAGCTCCATGATGAAGACTGGATGGAAAAGAAATACACTTGTAGGTACACAAGCATGCGTATGATCACACACTGACACGTAAACGTACACACAAACGTGTATAAAATAAATCTAGCGTGGTCTAGGTGAGTCATTTACACTCTAAGCCAGCCCCACGTGAATGCCACATGCACGCTACACCTAAATGAAAGACATTATGGCAATGTTATACTTCCATGTGACTAAAGCCTGTGCCTCAGTCTATGTCAATTATTGTTGTAATTTTAGAACTTTGGTCAGATTTTACTGGTCTTGATCTGGCACTAGATAGGCATTGCAGGTACTGGTTCTCTAGGATATTATTGGTCATAGTCAGGGGTGTAGCTAGGAATTATGGGCCCTACGCACAGGAAGTGACTGTGAGCTCCCCTTCACTTTCCTCTCATCACCACCACCATTATACCATCTATGTCTACCCATCCACAACTCAGACACACCTGCACACTTTTTTTTATTGATACATTTTTGGACACATGCAAAATTTCTTGATTATAGGTTTTGGGCACTACCCTGATAGTGCTAAGTTTAGTCTGCACAGGAAAAACCTGGCCAAATTTCATTCCTGCTCGTTCCTGCTGTATCATATTTTTGAGAAGTTGTATTTTTGTAGAATGTAGGAATAACAGTTAACAGGCAAACCAGTTATAAATGTTTCAGTAGACATTTTATTGAAATAATAGATGGTAGGCCGAATTCACCATAATGATTCGGAAAAGGTCTAACGTTGTGTTCTGCAGGGTACATATGTTTGCCATCAAACAAGGTATTTAACTGCCCAAGTTTGGTGTGACATTCTCTCACATAGAAATACAGAAAAAGAGAAAAATACCTATTAGGACTAGGTTGAGGTTAAAGGGACTGACCTTGATCAGCAATAGGATTTATATGCATTTGATGTGAAAGTTTGTCACAGAGCTTTGCTTACCAGGACAAAGTCAGTACTGCTCTCACATATTACCTGATCAGGAACTCACCTTGCTACTGGATTTTTGTTCTAACTAAATTATATCGTTCTCGGTCTACTTCCATTAATTTAAAAGCCTTCTAGCCATTTCCTTCCATCAGGTGTCACATGGTAGCGAATATATGTCCCCTATCAACCTGATAATGCAACACACGGTGACGCACATATTGGCCTGCCGAATGAAATTAATTTTCTGTTAGTGTGGAGAATCACATCCACTCCACAATCTAAAAGGAAAAATGATTTAGTTCAGGCTTTTTCTGGAAAAAAACACCATTGCCCATGGATCGTACAGTATACCGTTAGTGTCTCATTAAAAAATGCATCTGGTCAAGAACACATCACATCAAGAGTAGGAGACACTTCACTTTAGCCCTTGACTTTCCCCGTTATTTACAGACCACTAGCCACTGTGCATTCACACTACAGCACAAACCTGCACGCCTAGTTGGACACATACACATCACCTAGTATGACGTCTGAATGTGTGCTGCTAAACGAGATTAGTTAATCACCTGTACTTCATCGTGTAAAAAGGTGAACTTACATTTCTTGAAGAAACGACGGGCAACGTCCCGCAACTTATCGGTTCTCGTACTTCCCTTTTCACTACCTGGTCCCATGCTGTTAACCAATCAGAGCTTCCCCTTTGGAAGCGTCACAGACAGATGAACCAATTATATGAAATCATGGGAAACTGCGGTAAAACACAATTTTTTCTATAGGCCTATAGCCTAAAAACACACAAAAAAAACCCTGCAGAATGCAGATTGTAGACAGTATTCATCGAGAAGAATGAACTATGAAAAAAAAAAAAAAGTTGAATGTTTATAATTTAAACGAGACAGGGTGATTATCTTGTCAAGTAGTCACTTTGTACTTTCAGCCATGGTAACTTTCCTTAGTATATACGCACAAAATTCATTCTTCAAACATAAATAATCACCTCCCTTGAGTTGCTTTAAACCAAATGTTTCAATATCACAGGATTAACTGTTTTAGTTGCAATGACTTTCAAAACGGCTTTTCAATCATCAAGCCTATTAAAATAATGTAAGTCGGTTCAGTAAAAAGTGGCATCATCTTTATTCATTTTACAATTTGACAGCGTGAAGTCTACAGCATGGAGAGCAAACAGAGGTGGAACACAGGAAACTGCAGGGACAAAATAGACCACTTCCACATCATTGTCAAGTCTCCCATACAATGTCATAACAAATTACTAGCTACATGTTCCATTTCAGAAGGTTACTCAAACAATTCAGACTGATCTCAAATAACTACCATCAATATGCTTACAAAATAGTCAGTCCTGTATCTTTAAGTGTACAATTGAGTAACTTGACAGGGTATTCATCCCAAAATTCAGGGCCCAAAACTCACAACACCCCAAAACTGAAATCACTTGAAAGAGAAGTACAATTTCCAACATCTCTTGATAATAATGATCATAAAATGTTCCATATAAAGAAAAAAAAAAAAAAAGAAAAAAAGTAGCTTACATTCTGCATGTTGTACTGAGTGGTAATGGGGGTACAACTGGGTGTAAGAGACCAATAAGGACAACGAGAGAAAGCACACCCACCCACAGACATACATGCATACACACACACACACGCGCACACACACACACGATTTACTCAAACATACAGGTCATAAAAAACAAAACCATCCAAAAATAAAGGTTATGTTTATTTTTGTCTGTCAGGAGACTCTGAAGAATATTTTAATAGACATGTGGTTGTTAAAAAAAAAACTAAAAAAAACAAACAAAAAAAAAACAGTCAGAGTATGTGTGTGAGATAATGGACTACACTTTAAAAAAAAAAAAAAAATGCAGAACATCTACATTTTCTTTTACGCACAGGAATGTTGGACCTTATTTCATTAAAAAATACAAAAATAAAATTCAAAAAGAAACCCACAATCCAGGATAATAGTCTGAGGGGCCTGTGTTGGAGAGGGACAGAGGGGTTGGGGGGCAATCTGAGTCTGCTTCAATCTGAGTCTCCTGGGTCTAGTGGAACTGACCAGAGTACTGCTTCACACTGAAATATAAAGAGTAAAAAAAGAAACAAAATACAGAAGAATAAAAATATAATTCACAGGAGTCAATGGAATTATATATATATATATGTATATAGTACATTTAGGCAATTGTTGGGCGATGTCAATCTTGGACAAAAAGGATGGGGAGGTGGAGGGATAGGGGGATAACAGAGAGAGAGAGAGACAGAGAGAGAGACAGAGAGACAGAGAGAGAGAGAGAGAGGGGGAGAGAGGAGTACGTGTGGCGTCGAGAGAGGAGGAGAAGGAGTAGGAGGAGGAGGGGTGTGGTTAGTCCTTGTGTCCGAGCAGGTGCAGCGCACTGGGGGGAGGAGAGGAAGGAAGAGGGAGGCAGGGTTAGTTACCATGGCAACACTACACTACTTATGAGACAGCGGTGGCAGTTGTACAGCTGTATTAGCATTTGGGCTAAGCTAGATAGCATCAACAAGGAAGTAGTGTGTATTATACGTGCCTACTGGTTGCCAAGGGAGACAGAAGAGGAGAAGCCTGTGCCATTTGGCAGACTGTGATTTGTTGTCGGTTGATCTAACTAAAAACAACAAAATCACTAGTCTTCCACACAGCAGCAGCCAGGGGAAGAATCAATCCACTCCCTGCTTCACAGTGAAACGGCTTGGATGGCAAAGAATTAGACATTCTGGTTGTTTCCTTCTACCAATCATATTTATTGGACAGATATGACAGTTTAAGAAACATGCCAATGATACTGACCCTGTTTTTTTAAATCCATCGAAGAGAATGTTAATATATGTACAAATATTTTGTTTGCCTACTCATTCACAGCCATTTCATGTAAGAGGAAGGTTTGAACTAGTTGCAGGTTGCATGGGGAGGAAAGGAAGGGGGTTAGTTAATAGAGACAGCAGGCAACAGAAATGCATGGCCCAACAAGAAGTGGTTTAACTAGGATCAGGATGCAATAGCATATACAAATATATATCTGTGCATATATATTTCCAGTCTTAATAATCAAAAGTATAAATGAGCAGAATATGTAGAGGTGAAGTCAAGCAATTAAAAGCCAGATTAAATCCTAAGCACTTGTCATGGTGTTTTCAGCTTGCCTGGAGATGGGAACAGGCTGTCCTTGTGTATTTAAACAACTTTGCAAAATACTAGCCCAACAGATGACAAGTGGGCTCAGGCAGGGTTAATTGCTCAAAGAATGATTTCATGAGGTTTTCATGAGAGTTCCACTCTACAAAGGCAAGTAGGCTAGTAGGCTCATAGAGCAATTTGAAGGAATTACGAATGGTTAAACTGCAACAAGGTAAGCTCGGTTGCTCTATCTCAATCAAGAGAGCATTTCAAAATCACACATAGGCAGTTTCAGGACTTGCCTGCTCTGCAGAAGGTACTGGGCGTTCTGGATCTGGTCCTGGGTGCCGTTGATGGTGATGATGCGGTCCTCAGAACCTTCCAGAGGCTCATCAATCTTTATGGAGGCTCCTGACTCATGGCGAATCTGCTTGATCCGCTGGCCTCCCTTACCAATGATAGATCCAGCCAGCTGTAGGTAGGTTATTAAGGAGAGAGCGTGCAAGAGGGGTGTAGAAAGAAGAAAAAAGACATTTTTTGCATGGGAAATATCTGTATGTAGCTTTTCAAAGGAGTATGTAGACAACAAAAGAGAAAACTGACAAAACCATAGAGTAGGACACAAGAAACAAATGGGCTCAAAAACTACACCTGACTACACTTGACCACACTTAAATGGTCTTTTAGATAGACATGTTACTTTCAGGACGTGCTCCAAGTTTTTGTTTTTTTTAATATGTCAAACATACTAACTACTATCACGCCCTTGTCTGGTGAGTGTGCATATGTGGAACCAAGTTATGGTGTGGGAGACATCATGACTTACTGGTCACTACATCACATTTTAGTCATCTAGCATACAATCACATTGGGACAGTCACTGCATGTATAACGAATCAATGAATGTAAAAACATTGAAATATGATGCACATGACTAAATGGTATGACGATGGCTGCTAAGATAAGAGGGAGTGCAGATGAAATGATCACACGTGGCTGTATGGGGCTTTTACTCAATCTGAATGAATGTCATTAGTGTCTCATGAGGGTACCGTGGGTGAGGTAGATTGATCTTCCTTTGGTGTGCATGCATGTGTGGTGTGATTTACTCACATCTTTAGGGATGGTCACTTGTGTGGTGATGACAGGGCCACCCAAGTCATTATAGGAGCCACGTCCACCTGATAGCAAGAGAGGGAAAAGTGGAAGAGAAAAAAGGAGAGAGAGAAGGGAGAATAGGAGAGGGACGAGAAGAGGAAAGGAAGTGGAGGGGGAGAAAAGCAAAAAAATATATATTTATCTGTTTGTCAACATTGTCACAACAAAGCCAGTACCCAGTTGGAGTGGGAAGCACATGCCTCAGCAAATTTTTCTGATCACATTGATTGACTGTCAAGACTCACCAGACTGGTAGCTGTCCCAGGAGGAACTGTTATCTGAGAAAGACAGCGCAAGAGAGAACACTGACTCAGTGAAACACAAGCAAGTTATTTCTGTGACATCTGTGAACAAGTCAGTAAAACTGTTCCTCACAATGTCAAGCTCAGACATAAAAATATGATTAACACCTGTGTTCAAAAGGCCTTATTGAATGAGCGATAATGAACATTCTAGGCCATCTACAGCTGCTCTTGCAATAATACAGATATTTTAAATAATATAATTTAGCTAGTCTGCCAACATTTATTTGAAGTACAATATCACTGCAAATAACAATAGCCAAAACACCTTATGTCGACTGCAACATGTCTTCCCAGTCTGTAAGCTAATTACACATACATGGCTCAGCTAACATAGGCTTGTTTTCAAAGATTTTGGATTATGTTCATAAACAAAATGCCTTACTGAATACAGCTCTGTTATGACAGCACTTGGTGGCTGTAGTGCAAACAGTGTGAAATGAACATTTAGATGTCGGACACCACAGTATGGTGGAAAAAACACAGGCGTGTGCGCACTCATAAGCACACAAAGACACACTGTAACAGCCTTGCAACTACATATCCATATAATTCTACACAAAAGATATAAAGCGTAACACATACCATATCCACCTCCACCCTGTAGAAAAAAAACAGAAAAACAGAAGGGTTACACACAGCACACCCATTTCCTTTCGTCTTTCTACACATCACTGATTAATGGATAGAGGACTGGAAGGATAAATGTATGGATGATGCAGTAGCCTCTTCCATGGAGTAGACTCAACTGAAAGCCACCCAGTTTTCATCCATAAGCCAGACTCCTCCTCCTCCTCCCTCCCTCCCTCCCTCCAGCCATCCCCCCATTCCTGTCTCTCCTTGCATCTCCATCAGCCCCCATTTTCACCTGCTATTCAGCTGCTGCCTGTCACCAGGGCAACAGGCGATTCAAAAAGCTGTTGCCTGAGCAACGGCAGGCAGTATCCTGCCAGCTCTCAGAGAGCAAGAGAGAGAGAGATAGGGAGAGAGACCTTCCAGTCTGTCAACAAAGCGTTATTATTGCCTAGCAACCAACCATGGCCACCCCCACCCCCCACATCCTCCCTCTCCTTGTAGAAAAAAAACAAAACAGGCTGGCCGTGAAAGTACACGGTAGAGGGCAATTATGGCTGATTATTATGGGGTGTCTCCGGCTGTGGTGATTATGGTCATTTGGTAGGATGGCTTACACTGTGCCAGAACTAGCTTCTATGCATGGTCAGGGCTTGGCTGAGTGTGTTCATGCATACGAGTGACCAGCTATGGTAATACTTTCAATAAATCACTGTCATTAAACTATGGCGGACAATCACAGCTATTGTCTGGTATTGGGACCAATCAGCATGCCAGCCTTAAGATGGTGGCGCCCAATAAGATGCCAGAGACAGAGCTGCATGCATTTAGCCAAGGGTCACTAACCATGTTATCGCAATAGCGATCCGGTCTGCCTCTCCTGTCACTGCTGATGAAGAAGGGTGAGAAGAGGGGGAAAGAGTGGGGGAGGTAGGGTAGATTGAGAAGAGACAAAATGCTTAGAATAAAATGCTTGACAATATTCCAAAAAGAATCTCTGGTCTAGGTCAAACTGCACACACACGCTGAGCAAGATTACAGTATAAACACATTTCCTCCCAGCCATCCACCCACCCACACAGTAACAGGAACAGCTCTGACAGTGTTATGGTGAGAGGAGTGACAGGTGGTGGTGATGATGATGAGAGCCCAGGGCTGCTGCTTTCCCCCCAAAACTGAGCTCAAATGAAGCGGTTAGCTGAAGAAATGTGTTTGGTCTTATTTGATGCTCCTGCAGTTCCAAAAGAACATAGTTCGGTGTCACTGTCTTGTCTGGCTGTAGCCATGATATAACTCAATATGTTGTTTGTTGCTTTTGCTTGGCACAGTCACCCTCTGCAGCCATTTTGCATCCCACCTAGCTGGCATTAGCTTTAATTGACGCAATATGATGCAAAATGGCATGACCAGAAGCAACCCATTACATCCAAGAGTCCCACAAAGGATACTGGTATTTGATAGGAGGCTGATGCCAGGCTAAAACAGGCTAACAGAGAATTAAGTAATTACTTAAATCCAATGATAAATTTAACAAATTGACTTCAGATTTCTTCAATGGAAAAAAACATGAATTCCATCTCCCATCATATTTCTACAGTAATCCTAAATTAGATTTGTAATAGTATATAACAATAATGGACCACTCTCAGAATTAAACATTTAGTCCTCTGTGTTGTTGCAGGCAGTGGAAAGTGGAACTGGTGAGTCTCTATAACCCACAATGGTCTATTGAATATTTTGGCTAGTCGTAATAGTTTAAATAATAATTCTGAACAAAACATTGACAGCCTTACAAATGATTGACTTTATGCTAACTGACTGAACAGATACATTTGGCTGAAAGAACTATTTGGATGTGGACGAATAATGCCAAACCAGGGCAGGGTTATGATGGCATTGTTTCTCTTATGTGTTATGCACCTCACCTGACAATAAATCCAATTCTAGATTTGGGGAGTGAGTGTCTGACTAAATGGGGGGATTACATAGGGCAAAGGAGGCCATACTATTTAAGTTAATGTCCCTCCAAAACACTCCAAATAACAGGACTCTGAACAGGCGGATGGGTTCAGATTAAAGGACTTTTTCTGCAAGCCACGGTATTACAGGCAAAGGGACTGTGCGGGAGAGTAATGGATGCTTGCAAGGCAGGCATTAATATTAGACATAAGGATATGATGGAAGGGAACAGGTTCACAAAGAGAACAGAGTTATTTTCCATAAACTGTGAGAGGTGGTGAATAACAGGCATACCAGGACAACTGATAAGATAGGGTAGGGCAATATGGGACTTGTAGGGATACCTTAAGACTTTGAATTTATGTTAATCTGTCAGGTCAATCCACTTGTCACATTGACAAGGGGAAAACAAATTCAGTATAGATAGATAGATACTTTATTGATCCCCGGGGGGAAAGTATCTGTTAGCACTGCTAAATGGCTTCTTAGTGTTCCTCATAAAGACCAATGGATAACAAGATAGCTTGCAGGAAGCGACGCACTATGTAAGCATTCCTCATTAAGCCAATGTTAATGAGCCATTTTTTGTGAAGTGCCAATACAGAGCACCCGCCCCTATTGTGTCAAGTGTAGGGTAATATAAAAGAACAGACAGAATATCAAAATGTCAAAGTATCCCATTAAAGACATTGTATGTGGCCACAAAGCCAGATAGGAGGACAGCAGAGGTTTGGGGGCAGAGACTTACTTTGACCTCTCATCTGAGCTGCGGTACGAGTCATAGTAACGTTCATCTCTGTGGGCAAGGTGGAGATGGAAACACACACACGCGCGCGCACACACACACGCGCACACATGCACACACACAGACACATATGAGCACATACTTTATGGAATGGGAGTACAATGACTTGTCAACTCCTCTATGCATGGAATATCAATATGATTTTTCCAGAGGTGTGCATAGTATGACATTCAATTACATGCAGAATATTGAATCTAATTCATCCTATGAATGACAAAACGCAAACTTGGTGAATCCATGTTCAGAATACACAAACAAGCAGCTAGAGAGGGGATAGGCTTTACATATGCCGACAGTCAGGGCAACTTCACGGCAATACAGCAGTACAGATGGAAGGAAATTGTGAGCAAAAAAAATTCCTTTGAGTCTTGGATGGTCTGATGAAAAAAAATGTCTCAAATGTTCAAATGCCTTATACCACATTTTATGTAAAACTGATGGTTAAAAATAAAAAATACAAACAAAAAATAAAAACTTAAATCAATCTAGTCATCACTGAGAGGTCATGCATGAAATAGCATGAAAGAGACACCAATAGATTGTATAACATTTGTATATCTCTTACCCTCCTCTGTGTGGGGGTCCCATGGGCATGTTGCGTCCACGGCCACCCCCCCTTCCACCCCTACCAGGATGGGGTGGAGGGGGACCTCTGCGAGGGCTCATCTCATCGTAGTCCCTGCGGGAGGGGGGCATGGGCCCACGCCCCCCTCTGGCAGAGGGCATGCGGTCAAACCCACGGTCACCACCACCAGCGCCCCTGCCCCCGCGCATGGGAAACCCTCCCATGGGCCTGCGGCCGCCCCCCCTCTCTTCAAACATCACGGTGAAACCGCCGTAGTCATAGGTTTCATCATAGAAGTTAGGATCATAGGGTTGGGCACGGCCCTTTATGGGAGCCTGATAAAGGAGGACAAGGAGACACATTTTGACCTAGCAAAAACATTTGGCTTGCAAGTTATCAAAAATACTGGTGTACTGGAGCAATTAAATGTGTACAGGTTCCAAAACTATACTTAAAACATCACAATGTAATACATAGCATCAGTACAATATTTCTGAAATATAAGAATAAAATCCTGCTGGAAATAGGGAATCCAAATGAGTAGAATTGAAGACTGAACTACTACAATGAAGGTCTCGTCTTAAATGTTTATCTTAGGTTAAGGTCCATTTTAAAGAAAGGAAAGCATGACTGTGATCATGACAAGACACACAAAAATAAATAATTAGGGAATACGGGAAGAATCATGACTAGAAGAGAACCTCAGTCGTGTGTCACTAATAATAAAACATTATTATTGCCATTTTATAGGGTTGCGCACGAGTGTAATAAATCATCCTGTCAATAAATTGTAATCTCTGATACCAGCAGACACACGGTGTGCAGGGATAGGCATAATGCCTTGAATAAAAAGCTTTTAAAAATGTTTACATTTTAAAATATAGCATAAATCCTTGCAGTCAAGAAAAACTGAACAAGTATCAGGTCACGGTGCATTACCAATAGGAAGCAGTAGCACAAGAGGAAGCAGTAGCACAATCATCCATGACGTGACTTACCTCAGCAATGAGCTCCAGCATTGTCTTGATGCACTCCACCACCCTCTCAGATTTTCCCCCGACCAGCACCACTCGGTCTGTTGACTGAGGACAACACTCCTGAAACAGCTTGATGCTGGTTTGGGTGTTCTGAAGACACACATGAGCACACACAGAAACAGAGAATTGCATGACTATTACATGGATACAGTGGCTGAGAACAATTAGAAACAAGAGGAACTCTCTAAGCATTTTTCACATACAATTGACAGGCATTTCTATGGGAACTACATCCCCATCTTGGTGGAAGGTATAGTGTTAGAAACTGAATTTTAAACTGATTCAATGATAAACATTAGTGAAACAATATGAAGCAGAGGAATTAGATATCAGTCTAGGTATCGCCATCTGGATTCACATTCAGTCAATTCAGGGAGTGCTTTCTTGTTAAACTGAAAAACTGGCAGCAACAAAAGGTTGTCATATCTGGACTATTAATTACTATTACTATTATTAAGGAATATCTGAGAATGAGTGCTCTACAATTAGCATACAAATTACAGTGCATAGTTTATTGTAACCAATTTAATTGCGAGCAAACTAACCCCATCCCTGGTATCCACATACCTCTCGGAGCTCCTTGATCTTGGCTCCCTTCACCCCGATGATTGAGCCAGCCAGGCTCTGGTGGATCAGCAGGCGTAGCTCACAGTCAAAATCCATCCCATTGTACTGCTGGTACTGGCGAGGTGGGGAGAATCAACATTAACACTACAGTACAGACTTCCATCCTCTAAATCTATTTAGTTCAATATCAAAAGACACTTCAGAAAAAGGCTCAAACCTTCCCAGTACTAACGTTACTTTTATAGTACTAATGTTTCCTTTATGGTCTTCTATGGTACTGAAACAATAATATGGTATATACTGGTAGTAGTACTGAAACTCAATAATGGTTCTGTAGCTCAATGGGAAAAGAATGGCACAAACACTGCCAGAGCTAAAGTTTTGATTCCCACTGGAGCCACCATGTTACAAATCTATGATTTCATGGTACTTTAAGGGACTTCAGATAAAACCATCCACCAAATGCCATATGTAGCATAGTAGGCAAAAAGGGGACAGCCATTTCACTGTACTGCAGGTAATGGGTAGAATATGTCATTAAAGGGTTAAGCTTCAGCCCTGACTGGAGAATGCTAATACAACAGGGTTAACATGGAAATATCTTGTCTGGCAATGTCAAACATGCATTTTTAATCAACTCAGTCCGTGGTATGTAAGATGGTGTCGGGGAAAAAAGGGGCAAGACAAAGGCGAGAGTTTTAAAAAGTAATAATGAATAAATAAATAGCTCAGTTCTCACCTCTTCCAGGGTTGGGATAATCTTCAGCAGGATCTCTCCAATTGTCTCGATGTCAGCGCTAATGCTCAGGATACTTCACGTTACACCCACCAATCACAGGGCAGAGCACAGCCATGCAGAGGCATCAGAGAAAAGCCAAGGGGGGACCAATCAGTTGGTGCCATCCCAAGGAGGGAGGGAACAGTATTTCAGATTAGAGAATTCAGAACATCCCCTAAATAGAGGGTCAACCATAGAGAACAAACCAAATCCCATTTAACCCATTCACCACTGAGATTAACCAGGCTAAAGGAATAGCTGATGTCCTATATTTTACCTAACACAGAAGTAGACACAGGGGTCAATGGTAATCCAACACTAACTGGTAGATAACAAAGAATAATATTTAAAAAAAAAAATAGTCTGTTGTCCGGAGAAAGGAAGAAAATAGCAGACAAAATGAAAGGAACCCAAAGTAAAGGTGATTGTGTTTGGTGACCTTTGTAGGGGCATGGGGTGGGGGTAAGGGGGGCGGGGGTGGAGAGAGAAGGATCGGGCACCATTGGTGCCAAGAGAACACTATAAACCTGAAGCCAAATGAGGTGGATGTACACGACCAGATTTTGACCAGATTTTGCCCCAACTAGGCTGACCCACACAAAAGATCAGGGTACAAAATCCTCTCAATATAGTTTTATCCTTCCCAAGGCATCCTAGTCTTAAAAACTTGGCTGAGACAGCAATTTTGTTGCTTAAATTGCGTCCAATTCTTTAAAAATCTTGTTGTTTGCATCCACCCTAATGTAGCAAGACATGGGCAAAAGACTGGGCTTGAAAACTAGAGAGACTCAAAATTAATAAAATAAATATACAATGAATTCCCTAATCAAGAGAACTAAAGTGCAGTTTGTTGATGGGAGGAGAATGGTAGACAGCCGAGGAAGAGTAAGAGCAGGTTATACCATGGAAAATTAGGTGTTCCACCACTGGACTCAAGGGAATGGGAGAAGCGACAAACATAAGATGACATGACGATGAAATGAATGAGATAGAGAGAGATCTTGTACTTTCAACAGCTCCAACAGTCAATAATCAAGCTCAGATGAAGCGGAAGACAGGAAAGTAAAAATACACACAACATTTGAATCCTAGCTGGCCTTTTGCATTGCAGATTTAATGGACAATCTTAGTCTAGCAAAATAATGAGGGCATCACAAGGAAAGAATGGGATGGTGCGGGAAATATGTGAGCATGTTTGTGAAACAAACAAAACAAAACAACCACCATTATATCCATTCTGAGAGGGAGAGGGAGGTGAGGAACGCAGAAGATAGAGGATAGATAATCATCACTGAAAATAATATAAAAACAGACATATTGAAAACACTGGCACTGGAACAGATTATAGCGTAGATTTGAACAGACTGGAAATTTGTGGAAAACCCTAACAACACCTGCATAAGGCTCAATGCTGATGTGACTTTAAAATGGAAGCATATAAAGGATGTTGACATGGCTTTTACAGGTGTAAGAGCCAGATTTGGACATGAACGCATTTAGGCATTTTGTTTCAGGCTACAATACTGTGAGAACAGGTAGGTTAAAATACAGTGGCTTGACAGAGGCAGGATGACTATTTATTATTCATTTTTGCTGGTTTGTTTGTCCTGTAGTCAGGCAGTGAGAGGGAGGAGCTTAGGGACATACCGCTCAGGCCCACTGCTGTCTGGGACTGACACACTGGCATTGTACTGGGCGTGGAATGGGCAGGGGCCAGGGCCATTCGAGCACACAGATGTCAATCAAGTAAGGCGCCCATTTAGGGACAGGGCACGATTATGGGCAGGGCCAACCAGGGTGTCAGGTGGGCGGGCGCAGGAGGGGCCATCCAGAACATGGGCAACAGAGGAGGAAGTGGGCAAAAAAGTCAACAGTAAAATAATAAACAAGGGAGAGGGAAGAGGGGGGAGGGGGGGGAGGGGGGGGAAGAGGAATACATTTTTAATATACAGGCTCTACACTGGCCAAATGTGACTTCATTTGTTTTCTCTCAGAGGTTGGTTTGTCAAAGAGAGAAGAGGAGAGGGTGAGATTGGAAAAATGGGTAATGGCATATTGAGATTTAGAGGGGTTAAATGTTGGGGTAGAGACAAGAGACAGCAAGAGAGAGGGATAGTAAATGAGGAGAGGTGGAAGAAAAAGTGTGGAGGGGTAGAGAAAGAGAGGTAATGACATTTAATGAGTTGAGATTTGGCCAGTTTGCTCAAACATTTCTAGAAAAGTGATAAATGGCAGTTGGCGCTACAAGTGACCTCATCCACACTGCACTGTGCTCATTCTAGAATTAACAAGAGCATCAGTGTTGCCACGACAAAGTCGTTACAATGAATAGTCATTATGGAAAGGAAATGGACATTTGTGCCTAGGGCCAGTTTATTTGAGACAATCAGATGATGTTCATGTGAGAAGGAAAAGATACACAACTCTGAAGGGGCTGTCAGAAGATCTCATGAATAGTAGGCTAATATCTACACAGCTATCAACTAGCCAGCACACCCCTTGTTTACATAGATCAGGAGACGCATCGCTAAATACAAAATGATCATAGCCAGTATGAATTCACTTAAAAAAATAAAAAATAAAAGTATGGTCCTCTAGACCTATAGAGGTAGTTGGGTAGTTGTTGGCAGCCTGTGCACCAGTGGAAAATTAAAAAATAAATAAAATAAGAAAATCAGGGTGTACAAAATAGATACTCACGTCTGTACGAAGGGCTTTGATGTTTTTGCCACCCTTTCCAATCACAGCTCCTGCATTCTGAAGAGAGATCGAGAGAGAGAATACTTACAAAACTGAACTCATTCAAACACATAACGAATTAAATAAATAAAATAAGGACAAAAATCTCAGCAGAAGAATTTATCAATTTTATTAAAAATTAATGGAATGAAAGTCAAACATCCTGAAATCCAGATTAAAATAGCATCTAATTTTTTTTATTTTTTAAATACATAAAGAAAATGGAGAGGGGGTGATTAAAAGATGATACAAACAGAGGGGTAAAACATGAGATTAAAGGAGTACTGATTTACTTTGCTCTGCAGGAGAATGCGAAGCTCTACCATCTCGTCTGAGTTCCTGGAGCGTTTGAACGATTTCTGTTCGTCTGCGTCCTCAGCTGGGCGCTTACCTGGCATAAGGAGATAACAAAACACTTAACACACGCTGGAAAAATTAACATCCTCGAAAATAGAAACACTCAAAAGCACAGAAACCACAGCGGAGCACAGAATCGCCACAATTTTTTCAAATACCGTTGTTTAGATTTAGCCTATAACATGAAAACAATTAAATGTATAAATAAAATGAGGATTTTTTCCTGGACTATACAAATGTAGTTTCAAGAGATTATATGGCTATGTAGCTATATAGGCACATACTGACATCTGCCTCTGCCAGGAATACTAACGGACAAGATTTTCTACCTTGTAGCTTGCACTCATTTTTAAAAGTGGAGCTGTAATCAGCTGCAATAACACTGGCATTGCTATCCTTTCACAACATGAAACAGATCAATAGCTTCGTCAATTTTAACATTGAACAATGTATTTTCTAACAGAATAGCTTACATAGTATTGAAATAAAGTGATATACCGTTTGTCTCTGTGTTGCTAAATGAGGTCTCTTCTTGTTGTTCAATTTCTGTCTCCATTGTCAGCTGACAGCGGGCAGGGTAGGGTGGTCACCTTGGTCCAGGGAACAGGAAGCAGCAGGGCGAGAGAAGCACGAATCAGGGTCTGATGAGCTGTGGTAGTCGGTCAGCATTGTCAGACAGAAAACAATGTTAAAAATCGAGAAGTGTTTTGGAGAACAGGTTGTTAAAATACTTGCGACGAAAGAGTAAAAAAGAAGGGAGAGACTGGCAGGAAAACTGGCACTCACCGATATTTATTGTGAGGAAAAGGGCGTGATGATAGGCGGAACTAAATAAGCAAGGACCAAACAACTGTTGCAACCTGTCGGGAGAGGGAGAGGCCACTTGAAATATTTTAATATAATATATAAGAGCATTTCAATTAAATCTGCAACGCGCCAATTCTGGTCATGTCCATTTTTTTCAATTTTGTATTTGCATCATTGCGCTGGATACGAACAACAGATGGTCAACTGGTCTGAATGGACATTTTGTTGGCATAAGAGATGATCTCGAAGTGACTACCGTTAACCACAAATAATAAACCAATTCATGTATGATATTTTTGAGGGGAGGAGAAAGCGCAGGACAATTTCTAATAAAATTGTTTCGATTTCAATGGACACAGTCAACAATCGTCTGACGACAACGGGTTGGTCCTTTCGTTTCATAATTCAAAATGAAAGGACACAGTGCAATCACTGATAACATTAATACAACATTAATTAAGTATGGGGTGAAATTAATAATGGTCTCAGTTTTGGCCAATCGATGAAATGACATGCTTGCAACACCCTCACAAAGCCTGTGTGGGCCATACTGAAAGTAGCTAACGTTACTACGCTACCTAGCAAAGTAGCTAACTAGCCTGGAAATAAACAAGCTATACGAGTTTCGTCGAGTAGATTTGAATTTACGATTTAATTACTCATGTTAATTCACCACAGGCACAATACGCAAGACAACACCATTTTCAACTAGCTAGCTGAAGTAGTGGGCGTTAGACCTATCTTACAGTCTTTAGCAATAGAAAGACAGGCCCGCTAACACATAGGGTAGCGGCTAGCTAATTTCGCCATATTGCGATCACGTCGTCAAAGCACAACTGAAGCTAGCCAAGTCAGCTAATTAGGTAACTTTACCAAACCAATGCTGGTTGCCTAGCTCCGAACACCGAGTGAATATCTCGACCAGCTACATATGCACGTATTTTTAAAGTGCCTGCGAACATCAATTGTATAAGACCAATGCTTCCCGGAGAAAATAAATAAATATGTTAGAAATATACTACAAACACAAACCTGCGGCGCAACGTCTCGCTAGTTCCCCTTCCTTCTCACCCAAAGACAAATGTTCAACATGAGACAAAGCGCCTTGATTGGTGGAAGTGAAGGCTAATCAAACAATTGGGTACAGTCATTGGCTAGAATACAGAGCAATCATACAGGATAAGGCGTTTCCAAAAATGTACGCCCCTCCTTTTCGTTTGGTTGAAGTGTACCCGCAGTTTCGGTTTTGCCTTTCAAGCTATTCCTGTATTTCAGTTATGCTCTTCCAAGGTAACGTTTATTTGCGTCTTTCTAAAACTTGTAGAGGCAAGAGTGTCATGTTTCGGAAGTACCATTGTCTTTTCCACATTCTCATGGCCAAACATTATATGGAAACAAAGCTAAGCTAGCATTAATGCTGCTAAATAAATCGGGTTAACTATTAGTCAACTTTGGCGCCTGTTTACCAGTCAGTAATGTAGAGAGTACCATAGTGCCACTGATAGTGATGTTTGAAAGAAGTGATTCATTGAAGAGCTTGCTTTCCAATTTTCTCAGTTAACTAACTCACTTTATTTCTCTCTTTCTTTCCTCCCTTAAAGTCCCAACTTTCAAAGACATAGCTTATCCAGACTGATATGATCATAGAGAGATAAGAAAAAAAGTAATACTATGTCCTATTGTATCCTAATTATCTAGCTTATTGATAAATTAGCCCAACCTTTGGTGTCAAGAGGTTCAGGAGATAAAGGTAGAGAATGACCTTTCAAGCCCACAGGTAGTGCTGGGTGCTACATCTTGAATGAAATTAAATGTAGCATGAACCACTACTTGTAAGTTACACTTGCAGTACACTCAGTGTTAAGGTAGTGGTTTACAGATGGGTGAAAATAATTGTGATAGTGAGTGATAGCTTTACTACTGATTTTAAATTTTGACAGATTATTTGTCTTTTCAAAGTTCTTGCTAGACAATATGTATTACTGAAAAGAATTCATGTTTTACAGTTGTGAGTGGAAACTGATTACTAGACAAATAAAACATAGTGTATATAACTCAATCTAAGCTAATTGTTATAAGAATAGTCACCTTAATAATTTAGGTTGCAGCAGCTGCAGAATAATCAACTACTGGAAGCTGGAGTTGTGTAGGTCTTACGTAGTAGTAAATAGCAGTGGAGGAGAAAATAGTAGAAAGTGACCCAGGTCAAGTACATAGAGGAAGATGATGGCTCCTCAGACCCAGGGAGTGGTGTGTACCACACAGGCCTGGCTGCAGTCTTCCTGGCATATTCAAGTGCCCTTTCCCTGGCTGGAGGCCTGCATACAGTGGCTACAGGAGGAGGGAGGAGGAGGAGGCCGTCTGTCACAGCAACACATCAACCAACAGGCAGGAAGTCTGACTTTGTCCACCTCTGCAACTTCATGCAAAATGATGACACTCTTAAGTATTTTCTGACTGGATACATGACCCAGGTTGAACTGATTATCCTCCTTGACACAGCAGCAGATTAACCAGTCTGGCTGGTTAATCTAGTAGGTTAACACTATTTTTCAGCTTCGTGTGAAAAGGCCCAAGTATATTGCCCTACTTGAGCTTTTGGTTTTCGTTTTTAAAGGAGATGTAGTTTCCAGCAGCTTTATTTGCCAATTACTATAGCCCAGATTCAGCTTGTTTGTCCCATTGAAAGACTGTTTTGTGAGCCCTAGTTTTTTCTTGTGGTGTGTTGAACACACATTAACACACATACAACATGATTTGAGTAGCTATTTTCTTCAAGTTAGCATGCTAAGTAACCTTATAGGACTACATACACTCACTGGCCACTCTATTAGTTACACCTCTCTGTTTATGCACACAGCCAGTGGCGGCGCCAGACAATTGTCCTTGATGGTGCTACAGGGGGTGCTCGATTATTCAGCGGGGTGTTCTGCGATTTATAGAGATGCATGGTTGCACAAAGCAAAACGCATACACAAGGTGTATCCAGGTGACCGCTTAATGCATTATACTATATAGGCTTGCTTACTAAAGATATTTTTCCTAACTTTAAAAGCTCACACAACTAGGTCTGACAGTATTTGGAGTACTTCCACAAATGGGATGTATTCAGCTCAAGTCACCACAGTATCAGTAAATGGTGTGTTCTCATGTTGAATAACACTGTTCCACACACAGACACTACAGCAAGCAACATGCAGCACCCTTCAACCAAAGATATCAGAATTTAGGTCTGCACTATTAGTCCACCCACTTCCTCTTCATATTGATGAACAGCATTTGATTGTGTAAACAAACCAACCTAGGCCTGTGACAGAAACACAACTCTAACTTTACATAAAGAAAAAAAAAAAGGGGAGGGGGGGGGGGGTCTGACCCAGTACTAGTTATAGTTCGTTGTACCTAATAAAGTGGCCAATGAGTGTAGATTTCATACGATTATTTAATTTACTGTATCATGAATGAATGGCCATTCATGACATAAACAAAGAAAATAAAAATCCCAGGTTATATCACAGAATCCACCAACTATTACAATTTAGGCATTTAGCCGATAGGTCATAACCAGAAACACCTAAAATATGAATAGAAAAATTGTGTCATATTGTGAAAACGTAAACAATTGGCATTACGTAGCATATTTGAAACCAACCCATCATCATTTTAGGTGCTCGACCAGTGGCTGTTGACAGACCTGAGGGACCTGGACCATGCTGTTCTCCCCAGTGGGCTCTCTCAGGCCCAGAAGACTGAGCTCAATGGCACGTTCTGTGTCCAGGTGCAGACTAACATCATCTTGCATCATAACATATAGGCTTATATCATATATTGACTTTTAACTTTCAAGAGCCACAAGAACATTCCTATAGCATTTGGTTGATCATGCTATCATTTTATGATAAGTCTTATTTACCTTTGTGTTGTATTGAATCCTGAAATATTACTTAAATTCCATCTGAATACTTGAATAATAGGTTGATGGTAGGATCAGTCCGCCCTCACCGCCTCAATGTGTCATTGTATCAATAAGCAGAGGGAGTAGAAGACCTTTCCTTTTTCCTGTTTCATGACTGGTTTGTTCATGGTGATGTCTGTGTTCTCTTATGTACAAAGAGATTATCATCATCAAACCAATTAGAAAACTTAAATGAAAACCACGGACTGAGAGAAAATTAAGGATGTAAGAGAATATTCCCTGGCCTTTAGAGAGGCTTAGGTGGCAAAGTTGAAAATGGGCAGAGTTTTGTGCAGGTTTAGGGGGGGTTGATGACTTTACAAAATCTCACAAATCTTGGCAAAAATATCTCACAGTCTTGGCACAAATAAGGTTATTGGAACCCATTTAGGGGCAACAATGCAAGGAAAAGACATGATTGGATTTCCTTTTAGATGGTCAGTAAAAGCACCTAACTGGACTACCTTAAGACTGGGAAGAGCTGCTTTGATGTTGGTAGGGGCCAAATATACTATGAAGAGAGCCATAAGACGTGTGTGTGACCAAGCACACCCATATATGAAACTCAGAAAAAAATGGTTATGGTGTAATAAGCGCAATTAGGAAACCTTAATCTTATTTTATCTTAAAAAATATGAATATCTCCAGTGACATTAGATTAGTAATATCAAGTATTTGACAACGTATTCTGAAGTACCATGAATTTAATATGCCGTATCATCAAAGGTCTCACCTACTGTGTTTTAGGTTGACTCATTACTGGACATCAGCCAGCCGGCCTATGGTCAGCTGCAGAAATGGAGGGGCACAGACTGTACCAACGCGGAGGTGTCAGCTGTTACACAGACCACCCAGAGGCCCTGGGAGGCCAAGCCAACTCGCATGCTGCTACTGCAGGTCAGAGGCACAGCAGAGCGGGATGGATTTAGGGGAACTAAGAATTCCCCTGAAAAATCAAATATGCCTGTCATTTTACTAGCCAATGGAAACAAGGTCTTTTCCTCAACTGTGTGAAAAATGCCCCCTGTAATTGGTTTGTTTTGAGAAAAAAGCTCCTAACAAATACTAATTTCCTACCCTGAAACACAAGATTCGTTTTCAAAGAGCTGATCAAATTAGTTAATCAATGATCAGGGTTTGAGAACCAGTGGGCTTATGGAGCATGTCGTCTTGTACCCTTCCCGTAGATCAGGACCCTAACTCAAGAAAGCATTGTGAATGTGGGCTCTGATGTTTTCTATGATGCTGTCTAGAGGTGTTCACTCCCATTAATTCTCTCATCACAGATGTGACCCTCTGGACTGTGTCTATATATTTATTTTATTGTTAAATTTACTTTTATTTCTTGTAGTCATTTTTCTTGAGCCACCAGGACACCCTGAGGACTGTACTTTTGCCCTTTATTAACTATTTTCAACTATAGTGGACAATCTAAAAGAAATGTTTCAGTATTGTTGATATGCCATTATTCTAATATTATTAACTGGAAACTGGAATCGTGATTATACTCATTTAATTGTCCAGTCCTAGTCTAGGACAAGGCTTAATCTATGTGTCTGTGTGTTTGGTTGGATAGAAACAAGGAGGAGCTCTGTCCACCCAAAGCAGAGCTGTCAAATATAATATAATATAATATGAGCGATAGCAAATTGGTGTATAAGGCACAGGCTGTAGAATATTCACTTTAAGTAATACACTTGTTCATTGCCCTACATGGTTACACAAGCATAACATAAAGTTGTTGCTTGGAAACTTTGCAAGCCCTTTTTTTTTAGTTTTCATTTTTTACTGTGATTGAAAGTTTTCCACCAGTGATGCTAGGACCCATGAAATACAAAGACCTATGGCAGTTTAAAAATGCTCTGGCATCAATGGGGAAAAAATCATCCAGTTTTTCTGAACTCCTAAAAACTTGAACTCCTGAAACAAGGTTTTCCTCTAATGGCATAGAGATAATGTAAAGCAATCTGTAATCTGTAATCTGTAATTCATTACTCTTTTAAAGTGTGAACTTGGTCAAATAAACTGTTTTTATCTGTTGTACAGGTGACAGATGGAGTCCAGAGCTTGGACGCTATGGAGTATCAGCCTATCCCTGCACTCAACACAACTCTCAGGTTAAGGATTGGTCTGTGAAATGGTTAACTGCATCATGACTTCTTCTGGCTGCAACTTACTTTAAAATGTAATTTAATTTAAAAAGTTTTAATTTTAGTTATTTATTTATCTACCAGCTAGCTGTGTCTGTTTTAAAATAAAGAATGCTATTAAGCCGCTTTTACAGAAACAGAAGGACAAATGTAGAATCTTTCTGTTTTACTTTTTTAAATGTTCCATGAGGTTTACCTTTTGGGAAGGGATATCATGTAAAAACAGCCTGATTCCTTGACAGCTATGCATTTTAAAATGTTATGTTTAAATGGATTTCATATCTCCCTCAACCCCCTACCCCCTAGGCCTGGCGTGAAGCTGCAGTTGGAGGGGCACATGGCTTGCAGGCTGGGGGTGCTGCTGTTGGGTCCAGCCAACGTCAAGGTTCTGGGGGGTGAGGTGGAGGACATGGTGGACAGGAACAACCAGGTAAACTGGTTTCTTTTATTTGTTGATTTTGCGTCCCTCTCAGTGACTATTCAATGAGTTAACTTCAATTGGGGATGCCAAAACTAATTTAAAGCAATCCATGTGCATCTGTAATCTAGATATACCTGTACAAATTTGGTAGGAATGTTATCTGCACCTACCTGGATGATTCAAATTCCTGGTACATGCAATGCTGCATGGACCAGTTATTGTTTTAATTTATGTTTTACTACTCTTGAAGTAAGGACAAACGCCATTCCAGCGCTCGGTTATACTGAATGTTCTACAATAATTTATAATTTAGAATAGAAAAGGTCATTTCTGTACTATTCTTACCAGGGCAAGGTGCTGCATAGGGCCCTGGGACTTCCTGAGGAGGAACAGCAGGAGGAGGTCCCCCCAACACCACACCAAGGTACATTCATGAGGGCTTGTTGTAGCTTTGTTGGTAGATCACGTGCTGCAGTGGTCATTGATAGTATGGAATATATATACTACATGAAAGGAGGGCAATCATGAGGGCTTTGCATCCCCCTTAATCACAGTTACAGTCTCAAAGGGCTTCATAACGGCCACATTATGAAAACAATCACATTGCTTTGCCAGAACTACCCATTGTATAATTGAACATATTGATATCTTTGTATGTATTTGGGCTTTCTCCTTAGGTAACCAGGAAATGGAGGACCTGGAGGTAGATGACCAAGAGTTGTTGGCCAGTCTAGAGGCCCAGGAGGAGGTGGAAATGGTTCAGGGAGGTCCTTCTCTGGAGAGTGGTTATGGGACACACGGTGAGGTCTCCACTCAGTCCTCTAGAAGCTCCTCTGTCAGGAGCCATGTCTTCGCTGCCTCATCCAGGTAGGTGGTTGATAACATGATACTTTGATATTTTGACGCTTGGAAGACCCTGTTTTCATTCTCAGGCAAATATACTTAGAGATAATTTGACATTTAGAATTATAGCTTAGTGTTTTTCTATGTCCCTCAGATACCTTACAAACAACATATTAGTATTTTCAGTCTTCCTCAAAGAACACACACAGACCATGGACAAATGTATTTTTTATGATGCTTAGTTTTTATGATTCTTGTTGTTTTCGTCTGCTTGTGAGCTTGTGTGTGTTTCTCAGACTTTCTGGAGTGAGACACCGTAGTTTTAATCCAGGATTAATATATGTACATCTCCTCCTCTCCACTGCTGTCCACCAACCAGCTTGTTCCTTTGCAGCCAATGGCAAACATTGGTTTACTGAGGGATGCTAACAATGTGAACAAGAGCTTTTTTGATTAATGACAACACAGAAACATTTCCCTACAGTTTTACAAGTACCTAGTGAGGGAAAATAACTGATTAAATTTGTATTTCTTGAATAGTTCTTAATACAGTGTTTGGATTTTAACCTGTTTCAGAAACTTGTTCATGCTGACAAATATTGATAGGACTGATACAGGCCATAGGATTGACAGTGACACTATTAAAACACTAGCAGCATATTTACTCCAACATTATTGACTGCTGTCTCTTACAGAAGTGGTTTCATCCAAAGCAACAGAAGTGGTTCGGTCCAAGGTCATCGCTGGGGTAACGAGCTAGGGGACTCTGATCTTGTTGCCCCCTTATCTTCCACCCACTTGACTCACCAAGGTGCTACAGATCACGACATGGCAGATGAAGATGTTCCTGATGAAGACTTTGATGACCTCCCCCTGGATGAGTTGGACAGTGTAATTTTTCAGGAAAGTACAAATGTCACTCCACAGTCTGACAGCAGTCACAGAAGCGTACCACAGACCAACAACAGAATAACAGCAAAGCCCTCCAGTCTTTACACAGCAACAAAACCACAGACTGATCACTTTGACAGAGAACCACAACAGCAGACTTTGAATGGCTCCGGATCACGGCTTGGCTCTGGCAACTCCAGATTTACCAAGCAAGACACAGAGAGAGACAATCACAGCTGTACTCGGACAGCTAGAGGGCAGCTAGCGGCAATGACCTCCAAACCCTACTTGCCCACAGCATCACCCCCATCACATGATGGTGGCCATTTCCTAACTGATGACGAGAGGGATTTCATGGATGAAGACATGGATTCCTGCTTTCCCAAAGAGATAGAAACGTACACAGTGCAAACTGAGTTTGACAACACATGCAATACAACTCAGGAAATAGCCCAAGCTTCGAGGGCTGGAGGGCTATGTAGACTCCCTTTTCAAGAAGATGGGCTTAGATTGGAAAACGTATATCAGAGACCCCGAGGCCTTTGTCAGTCCAGGGTTGGGACAGAGAGAGTTGCCACTAAAACAGAACCATCAGACTCCAGTTATAGACTTACCAGCCAGTCATCAAGAAGAGTAATGGATAGGTCTTCTATTAAGACAGAGCCTGCGTTTGAGAGTTCACACAGCACACCCCAGGGACTAAGTTACACCTCAAGCACTGCAGAATCAGAGTATAATAGAATATCTGTTAAAAAAGATCCACAGTGTGACAGCACTGTCTCTACTAGCACTACTCTCACCCTGACCTCCCCTCCGTTCACCTACCTGTGCCTGCTCCAAGGGTTGATTTCCAAACCACACTCCCACACCACAGAGATCCGTGTCAAAGCCTTCATTGTGACTCTATTGGGCAAACTGACCAGCAACAATGGTGTTTGGCAGGTCTGTGCCACCATATCGGACGGTACTGGTTACTTGGATGTGGAGCTGTCAGACAAGGTTTTGACAGGCCTCCTGGGGTTCTCAGTGGCAGAGAAGGGGATTCTGAAGCGTGACCCGACTCGGAGAGGTGAGCTTGATGCCGGAATGAAGAGGTGTCAGGAAGGGCTGGTGGATATGTGCTGTGTGATGACCATTGTGGTTGAACCACAGGGGAGAAAAGCTGTGGTAACCGAGACAGAGCCCGTCACTGACCATGTGCTTCAGGCACTGGAGCAGAGGGTGAGGGAGAGGAGAACATGTATGATGATTGGTGGAGAGGGAGACAGTTGAAGGTCAGGGTGATGTTACATGAGAAAATTAGAGGCAGTGGACAATTGCATTATCCATCTTTAAGCAGGGATGAAAACTTGTAAAAGGGGTTTTTCAGTTAATTGGCCACTTATCTCTATCAGCAGATATTGACTGTAAATATGAGATTAATGATCAACCTGCCCTTCTGCTCCTGTTTTGGAGAGCAGAATGTGTGAACTGGTTGTCTGATGATCACAAAGAGCAGTTGTAATGCATCCCATCTGTTATATGTGAAGAACGTGACATTCTGTCATTTGTCAGTAAAGGATTTCATTCATCGCATATCAACCAGTTTTTCTGTTTGAAATGCACTGCAACCTGTCAATGCAAAGTAAACAAACAGTAATATATATTTTTTTTTAATTTAATTTTTTTTTTTTTTTTTGTGTGCTCTTACACCCCTTGAATATAATATACTATATTGATTAATCAGTATTGGATTGGTGTTGGACAGTCTTCTCAAACTACAACAAAAACATTTGGTGATCATACCAGCTTAAATAACATCCCTAGTTATATGGATAAGTGGAGGTTTGTGAACTATCTGGACAAAAGAGTGAGGGTTAAGGAGAAAATGTGAGATGAGAAAATAGTTAGGATGAGAATAAATGGAGAGAGGGGAAAAAAAATCATATTCTGATTGTTGTAATGAATTGCCAGCCTTTGCATTCATTCAATACATTTATTGCTCTGAAAAATGATTGAATGTCCAAGGGCAGTGTGGGTCTTTTAATAAACTCCCCCAGAAGAGAACGAGAGAAAGGGAAGATAAAGTACAGGCCATGAGCTTCGATTATTTCCATTCATTATAGAGCTCATCTGTGTTTTGTCTATGATGAATATATTTCTAACATGGCACCACAAGGACACTATACCACAAATGTGATGCTTTGCCTGTACATATGTTGGACTACAACTGTAGATTTTACAATGTCTTTCACACACTTAATAAAACTTGCTTGAAATAAGTACAGCCTAATTATTTTACCTTAGGCTACCTTTCCATTTCTTCTTGTCAAATAAGTATTCCGCGCACCATTATAAATGGGCCTGACTTGTCATTCATTCAAATCATAAAACATGCAGATGAACTGTACAAACTAATTTACAGTTTAACGCTTTCTAGGTACTGTGGGGTGATCCTGATTGGAGTGAACAAAACTACATTGACTTGAAAAATCACCTCTTAACACCAAAGTGCTGCGGTAGCACAGTGTTGTTGGAACTCTGAACAGATAGCAGTTAGAAAATCACTGAGCCTACTTCCTGGTATGTGGATGTACAGCGCACCTGTCTCCAGTTGGTTGATGCTTGTTTGACTTCTACCAGACTGCCTGGTGTAGGAGCACACTGGGGCTCTTTGGGCTCTGTGCAGCTTAAACAGTGCACATTACAAAAAGCGTTACACGAACACACACACAAGGCAAATTTTCTTTATATACCACATTTCATACACAAGTAAGATTCAATGTGCAAAGACCTTTAGACGTGCTTGGCCCTCGCACCTAATAAAGGTGCCATAATATATTTGTGCGTATGTATGCAAGCTTGCTTTAGGTGTGTGTCTGTGTCTACATGTGCGTGCATGCATGTGTCTTATTGCTATGCCACTGTGTGCTCTTCCATTGAGATAGCTGGTCTCAGTTTATTAAGGTGTAATCAGGTTGAACATCTAAATCAGTGCCCTGCTACGCATGTCGTTAGCCTGTTATGTGCTAATGAGCCCGGCTATGATGGAGGAGGAGGGAGGATGGAGGGATGGGGGAGGAGGAGAGTGGCAGCCCATAGGGAGGTATAGTAGAGTAAATATAGGGTGAAAGAGGAGATGAAATGAGAAGGGAGTGCTGACGAGGTGGTGGTTACATTGCAATCCCTCTGTCCTATATATTTCAGTGGAAAATGGGTTGATAGGTGGGTATGTATCTAAATACCCAGAAGCGTGGTGGGTATACCCTGTCTGTATACCTTTGACTAGTGAGAGAAGGGGGAATAAGCCAGGAGACTTAGGTGGGGCTATAGTCGAATAATATGGGGAAAATGGTAGAGGAGGTAAAGGTGAAATAAATGATGAGATGAAATTATCGGTTGGATTATTAATTGATGTGACTAATTACTGGTATGGTTATTATTGCTTTTCAAGATCCATTGGTATCTGAATTTCTTGCATTTGAAAGTACCTTTTTGTATTTCATGCCAATAAAGCCTTTTTGCAGGGATGGATAAGAGGGGATACAGGAGGCAAGGACAGAAAATCCTTACATACTGGGAATAATGAGAAAGACTACAGCCTAGGTCATTTAAGTAACTAAAATTAGACAAGAGTACCAATATGTCTTAATGAGACTCAATTGATTACATTTCTTAAGCACAAATGTCTTGGATGTCTAAAATCTTCTGTGATGTATCATAAGCTAAAACTAATGGGCACACTTTTCATTTGTTTGTATCATTCTTTGAAAGAATGATATAATGTAATTTAGGTTAAAGTCAAGCAATATTTTCATAATTATGGCCCTAACACAACTCTCATAACATGAATCCTTTTCCAATAGGTAGCGGGTATACAAAGCCCATGACCTTCATCATTTCCTTAAAAATGTATATGTGCTATGAACATTTAATGGTTGGTCTTGTGAGGAAATTACACAATTATTTCCGACATCAAAGGTTTGTCATGTATTGGCAAATAATAAATGATATATTTTAGAGGAAGCATGAGAAACTGTTCAGCTGCACTAATAGCTTTCCATTTGCAATGTTATTTCCTTGATTATGTTATGTTAGCTTCTGTCTCAGTCTAGTGAGGTAGTTACAGATAAAAGAAGCTTTTTTCATTCCCCGTGAGTTTGGATGTACCTTTCAAAATTGCAGATAGCATTCGAGTGCAGGAGACACAGGGGGAGAGAATGCACATGTGGGAGAGAGCATTGTGCTAATTTCTCTAATGCTCATACTGCGGTTGCACTGTACCTCTGGTCATCACAAATATCAAGGTAAAAAGTACATGAGCAATCCTAACTAATACCATCCTGCTGTAGCAGCTGTAATTTTCTTTGCCCTATTAGAGCTAGTAATGAAAAATCCACTTAGGCAGCTCAACCTCTGTTAGGCCTCCACCAAGATGAGCAAATGGTTTCCCTCCATGTCAAAAGTGTGTGTGTGTGTGTGTCCGTGTGTGTGTGTGTCTGTGCGTGCTGAGGCTTGAGGAGGTGAGTCAATAAAGAAATTGAAAATTATGAGGAAATTGGAAACACTGAAGTACTTTTCTACTTTTCTTTGGGGTTCATCTGGATGGTGAGGATGATTAACATGGTTTGGAAGAGAAGGGAGAGAGTCAAGCTAGGTTCACTCCTTCCTTTTTATTTTGTGCCCATATCAAACTTTGGAGGTGTTTTCATGACACAAAAGTATGATTCATATTTGGTGTCATGTAAATGTAAATGTAAATGCAATGTGTCAACTTATATATTTACTAAAATCACAAAACCAACACAACAAATTTGTAAAAGGTGTACAAAAGTTTGTAGACACAGGTAAGAAACTTTCTCAAAGGTTTTAACAATAAAATTGTGATTTGGAGCGCATGATCTGTACTTTTCTCTGATGTTATGACACAAAATCAGAACTACAGCTGCTAGAAACAATGTATGAGTAGTAGACAAGAAAAAATGATAACGGTTTTAAAGAAATCCCTCCAATTATGGAGAGATAATTAAATTGGTCTTTGGCCTTTTATAAATGACTCAGGTGAACTAAACTAGTGCAAAAGCCTATTAAAACTCAGCGAGGCTGCTCTGAAAGAGTGGAGACAGGCGACTGACAGGCCCACAATACAGCCAGTATTAGAACAACACCTCGCCTCTATACTCACTCAATCTCGCTCTCTTTTTGTCTCTCATGGTCCTCTCTTCGTCTGTCTGTCTCTCTCCCATTTCTCCCATTTCTCCCTTTCTCTTTTTCTCTACATCCTAGTCTCATTCTCCACAAAGTCATTACCACCATTTGAATATGTGCTGGATGTACTTTAGAAACAGGGGTTAAAAAAAAGAAAAGAAAACAAAGGAACCATAAAAAAGAGCTGAATGAGTGAGTGATTTCGTTGTGACAAGGAAGAGAATGGCTTGCTCCCCCCGCTTGTCCTTTCTCTACAGTGAGATGAGGCCGTCTGACAAGCTGGCCATTAGGAAGGTAATTTGACAAGCTGTGCAGGGTGTTTTTGCTGTGCCCTTACACCTCTTGAACATCTTGAAGCCTTGTTCTGTACCCCTAGTCAATGATGTGAGAATACAAAGGCTGCAAAAGACTAGCGAGGGAGGGAAATGACACCTAGCGTATCTATCATATAGGTCTTTGCAGTTCAACATGTTTCTTTGAACTCGGTGGCACTCAAAGAGTAGTCAATCAATCAAGCCAGCTGTTCAGGGTTTGAAAACTGTCATTGAATTCCTGTTCTGTTTTTATTCATTCAGGATCTTTTGGTGATCTGCTCACATTTTATGTCATTAAGGCGTTAGATTATTGGCGTATGCACCTCTGTGTGTGTGTGTGTATGTATGTGTGTTTATTGGTTAATGCCTTTAATTCATGAGGCAGGATATGAAATGAAAGGTCACCATCAGGAAACCATTGGGACAAGAAAGAATTAATGGAAATGAGATCCCCCAGAAGGAATTAAGAGGTGTGTGTGTGTGTGTACTTGTTTTAGTGTATATGAGAGAGTTTCTGTGTCCGTGAGAGACCGAAAAGGCCATGTAAAGGTTGAAGTGACAGAGCTCTCATCAGCGTCACTCAAAATGACTCCTCATCTCTGAGTGTCCACACACACACACACACACACACACACACACACACACACACACACATACACAATACACCCAGAGATTGAAAGGCTGTTTGGTGACTGTCTGTGTTGTTGCCGTAGTGATCAGCAAAACAGGAATAAACCTCCAGACAGTTGTTGGCTTGTAAAAAGGACAGTATTCACTGCTGAAGGCTGTAGCATACAATATATCACAACCCACTATCCAGCCTTTCCTCCTATTCTATTCTATTCTATTCTATTATTACTCTCTGCTTTCCTCCTAACCATCCCAGGCTCTTTCTTTCTCTCTCTTGTCCCTCTCTTACCCCTCCCCCCTCCTTTCTTATGCTCAGTTTTACATCTTTCTCCATCTTTCTCACTTTCCATTATGTCTAGATAATCAATAAAATTGATGTTCTGTACATTCTCTGCACAGTTCTTTGACAGGGTTTCTTTTTTTTTCACAGAGCTTTCATACTTTTACTATGTTAAAAATATGAAATTAATTTTGAATGACATGACATTTGAATGGCATTTGTCGTTTTCGGACTGCAGGAACTATCCAGGGACTTAGTACTATTGGTACTTAGTTCCAGGAACTTTCCCACCAGGGGAACTAGCCTCGAAAACAAGGAACGAGGAACCATTGGGGCAGAGTTGCTGTACTGAACGGTAATTGGTCAATACGAGCTATACACAAAAATCGTCAAGTCCGCCAACCGCCATTTTTAAATACCAGCTTAAATAATGTTCAATATCTGCTTCAACTTCGGCGTGGCTTGTTTCCAAAAAAACGATTCTAATATCATGTTCATACCAAAGCGATGTTTGAGCACATTGTAGGGAGGCTCTGTTGGATTGAGTGCCGTGCTATTGGGCAAGGGGATGTGCCTGCCGTGTGTTTACAAGCAACAGCTGAGTGAACGGCGGCGAGATTAGTCTTCGGCGTGACAGAGAACATAACGTGATGCAATGAGTTCAAGTTAGGCCCATAACGTACATAATGTTTCGGCTCCAGATTGGTGGAAACGCCGGCCGGTTCTTCAGAAGATTAGCTGTTTCCAGTCGTGCATGGGCTCCGGCACCGGCAGGGGAACCATGGAAAAGTGCTACCACTGGAGCGCTCTCTGATCATCTCTCTCTCACACACACACACACACATACACACACACACACACACAAAGCCCCTTTAAATAAGCTACGTTGCTTGTAGAAGAGCAAGGTTATGTTGCCTGCACATAATTATTAAAATTATACAAACATAATCAGAATTAGTATCTTGTTTATGCAGACTCACACACACATACATGAGAAACAGAATCTTGGATGTCTATGGGGACATTATCAAGTCTTATTAATGGACCTGATCAGAACTGGACCAGCTGGCTGCTAATTGTTGCTCATCCATTAGAATGCAATATCACACCCTTGCAAATGTCTTGCACCATAACCATGTTTGTTTTTCTACCGGCGCCACTGCTGGCAAATTGTAATTTATTGAACTTCCAATAATGATATAAATCTTGTATCCAGTGGATGATTTAGTCAAATTAAACAAGGGAGGTATTGGGCAGCTCAATTTTTGTTTTCCTACTCATTTTCTCTTTAAACAGTTAACAAGGTTAAATAGTTAACATGGAGGAAGCATGTTAATATTTGTGGTTAATCACCCCTGCTTGTATCAGTATGGTATTTGGCCAACTGGTGATAGCTTTGCACAGGCCTGGACAAAATCACACTTCCATGTATCGGCACATATTCATTTTCAGAAGAGATGCGTAACTTTGTCTGAACCAAGCCCTATGTTTATGTGCATTCCTTTTATCTTCTTGCAACGCCCTAAAGTCACCTCACAGTCCCCCGGGGTGGACCTCCTGTTGAAAGCTGATGCTCTCAAGCTCCTCAATTCAATCATCTCTTACTGGAGAAAACTGAGATGCCTCTTATTCTGAAATCCAATTAGATGAGCATAAATACAAAGCTGAGAAGAGGCCGAGTGATAAAGGAGAGATGGATGAGGAGGGAGAGAGGAGAAATGAGTCGGGATGAGAGGAGAAGGGTTTGTGGAGAAGGCAGAGGTGGAGAAAGAAGAAGAGAGAAAAATTAGGTATCTGAAATGTTCTCTATGTTTCTATAGAGCAGGAAAGGCTGTGGGTGTGTGTGTTTCCAGTCGCACAGTGCCTAGCTAGGTGTGCATCAGTAGTCCTGAAATAAATCAGGATAACCACATCACTCACTCATTGTTTTATCAAGAAGAATAGATCCACACTACTATATTGCTGGTAGGATAGCTGTCTATTATGCCCCTTTTCCATTTAAAGTGGGCAGAGCCGTGCCGTCCCATGTCCGCTGGTTTTCCATACAAACTCGCAGCAGGGGCCGACACAGGTGCACCCGAGATACTCCGGCCCTGCTAGCTACCAGGACCAAAGTGTGTTTCATTAGCATTGGCCAATACATTCCACATCTGTTACGAGAAACTGGTTTGATAGCCCAATCTAGTCAATCTAGTAACAAAAAATAAAACAAAATTACATTAGAAGACATTAGCGAGTATACCACGCTCAATGTGTCTGAGTGGCTAAGTTACTTTAGCCAGCTAACGTTAGATAAACTCCAGGACCAAGTACCATTTGAGATATTTACTCAAAAGAAGGAAGTGTGAAACTGAAACAAACATACAAAGGTAAGTATTATCTACTAACAGAGAGAAGCTACATGCATGTAAGTATACAAATTAGTATTTAGGCTAGCATTCACAACATTAGGATTTAGCAGAGAAAAAACAAGACTGTATCAACAGGTGAGCAAATACCTGGTGAGAGAGCACTGTCTGGTGTTAGGGGTTATGTGTCTGATGGCTCACTGATCGGCTGACTAAACTGAATTTGGCTCCTGATGCTCATATCTTACACTGTGGGGAAAATAACTCACATCCTTACACAAGTTTATTCCATTTCCCAGCAATTATAAACAAGTGGCAAGTCGTCTTAACTGCTGCGTCCTTGTCAATGCTTCATGTTGTTTTTGTTGATACCAATGCAATCTTGTCACATGAAAATGTCTTTTAATTTATGGTCGAAGTAAACACGGCTTTAGAAGAACTCTATATGGTTCCAATTAAATATCCAATTCTATATAGGCTACAGTACATTCATCATTTTCACTTAAAACAACAAGAAATAGAAAACACTGCCACACCCTCTGTCAGATGTGTACTCTTTCTCTCACACTCCCAGAGCTGCGAGGCGAGGCGGTAGTACTGGCCTAGTACCACTGACTGAACCGATGTCCGGGCTATGGTCAAGCCTTACACCCCCCGCCCACTTACACCCCCGACCACTTTGCTTCTGTTGCCTCGAGGTTGCCCCGTCGCTCAGAGGCCCCTGCAGCCGATCGGCACAGTCACAGCTTTTCTCTGTTCTGGCCCCACAGTGGTGGAATGAACTCCCTACTGATGTCAGGACAGCAGAGTCGCTGCCCATCTTTCGCCGCAGGCTGAAAACCCACCTCTTCAAGAAACATTACCCTGACCCTTCCTCTTAGCACTTGCCTATTTGTCTTCACTTATTTGTCTGAGCTCTTGTTTATTTGATTTACTTGTCTCATTTGTTTAATTAAAAAAGTAGGTAGCTAACTTATTGCACTTTTACCTCAGCACTGGTTATGCACTTAGTTGCTTGTTTAGGAAGGAAATGACTAGTAGTTCTCTTGCCTACCTATGTTGAATGCACTTATTGTAAGTCGCTTTGGATAAAAGCGTCTGCTAAATGACTGAAATGTAATGTAATGTAATGTAATACATCAAAACAAGTTTCCATCTGTTGACATTCAGCCCCACTCTTCTGCCATCAAGCATGTATTTTTATTTACAAATAAGTACATCAACCAGAATCCCTTGCCTTACCAAGTGTGCATTCTATTGAATTTACAAGATCTTATAACACCAGATACTCTATCTGCACCTTCCCAGATATATAAGATCTCTACTGTGGAATAGTTACTTTAATACTGCTAATAAATATACATCTCCCTACAGTTTCAAATAGACTTTACATGCTCCCAATGATACAGCACACATTCACTCCTTTCTAGAGACACACGCTCACACACCCTCCCACTCACTACTATACTCTCACTAATACTATATCATTATCCGCATCATGGCTATTTTAATTTAATTGACATGTTATTTTTGCATTTTCTTTCGTATGAATTTCCTCCTGATTTAGTTTAGTTTAGTTACCCAGCTCACTTCTGTCTTTTGTCATATTGATTTTTTGGAGGGTGAAATGTTGGGTCAACAAATTAGACATAAAATTGTAGCTTTCAGCAACTTAAGTCTAAGTTCAGATGGTGATATATATATATATATTAAAGTGAAATTGTCATTTTTGAGTATTACCTCACAAGAGATGTAATTTTAAAAGCTTTTATGCAGAAAAAAAGTATAGATTACGATTTAAACAATTTTGCACAGGACAACTGCTCTTGAAATGTAAGAGAAAAAAAACCCTCTCCTATTCCTTTACTTATTTGTTTTGTTCATTGAACTTTGGTCTTATGGTTTTTCATCAAATTTCTATATGCACACTCATTAGCTGTTGTCATTCAAACTGCTCACAATGCAGCTCGTGCTGAGAGCGAGTTCAAACTGAGCCAATGAACACTGTATATAGGCCTTTGAAACAGGTCTGATGCACAGTTCAGCTCACAGGTAAGATGGAGCACTTTGTCGCAGGAAGGTCCTAATGCATCCTCAAGAGCGCTCCACCTGAAACACTCGTGACCTCTGAATCACCAAAACTGACAGCAACTAGATGTAAACAATCACAGGTAAGATGGAGCACTTTGTCGCAGGAAGGTCCTAATGCATCCTCAAGAGCCCTCCACCTGCTCCCTACTACCTTGGTTACCATGGAGATCTTAGTAATTCGGCGACCGATAGGGTTAAATAAGTACGCATTCAATTGAGCATGAAGAGCAGCAAAACACTTCTTGGATGTCTGGAACAACGGACTGCATTGAATAGAGGGGCTAGACATGTGATGCTTTGATATGTTTTTAAAGCTCCAATCCTTCTCCACTCCACTTGGAACCATTACTCTGGGCGCTATTTGTAGAAGAAAGCTAAATGGAATCACAATTGATAGAAGGATGGATGGAAGGGCTGGTGGAAGGATGGTATAAATGTAAAGACTGAATAAAGATTCAGAATTAAAGAATTAAACAGCACTTGATATCCATCAGGCCCCTGAGGCCATTAAGAGAGTGGGAGGTTCTCTAAATTAGAGTAATGAAGTGTTTGGAGCTCAGCCAGGTCACATAAAAGGAAGAGGAAGAAGAGTGACAGAGGAAGAGATGTATGAGAACCAGAAGGAAAACAAGTGATTCACTGGGAGAGTGAGACAGGGACATGGAAAGATTCAAATTAGAGGGGGAGAGAGCAACTACCCCCTGATTCCTATCACAAACATCTAATTGGCTCTATACCAATAGTTCTCTGGCAGGTTTGTGTGCAGAATACATTTGAAACACTCAGAGGTGTTCAAAGGGAGAGGGGGGTAAACAGAAAGGGTAGAGGTGGGGGTGGGTTGTGGATGATGAGAGAAAGAAATAGGGAAGCGAGAGAGAGAGTGAGAGAGGTGTGAATCACACACTGCTGCTCTGATCCCAGCGTGTGTCCATCTCTGTCCCAGCTAGACCCCCTGCCTGGCCTCCAGGGAACTGTGTGTGTGTGTGTGTGGGGGGGGGGGGGGGGGGGGGGGGTTGTGGGTTTGTGTGAGCAAAAAGGGAGAACATGCGTGGGTCAGCCAGCGTATGTATGCCAGTGTGTTTTAGTGCATGCTTGTGTAAGTGTGCGTGTGTGAGCTCTCACAGTAGGGATGAAAGTACATGGGATGAAGGGCGCATGCAACTACACACGCATTTAGTCTAAACTATTGCATGGCAGAGGTTTTCTCAGAACCTACCAGGAAAGTACATATTTAAGGGAAGAGGGGCTGCATTATTTCTCAGAACAAACAATGAACAAGAAACACTTGTGCCCCCTGAATCACCAAAGCTGACAGCAACTAGATGTAAACAATCAAACATGAACCCTTTTCACTTATGTCTAGCAAAAAAGAAAATGGAATAAAAGGACCACAGATGCTCAACTCAGTCCTTGCAGACTAAAATTCAAAAGACAGAAAGAAAAAGGATAGGAGCATTTTGTCATGTGCAGCATCAGAGATTTAATGGGGCAACAAAATGCTGGTGTTTCAGCTGTTGGCCTTATACTCAGTATAGCTTGATTTGTTCAATATGTTTGTAAACACAATAAACTGACTGACAACCAAATAAGGCACTCACAGTTGTGACATCAGGGTAGATCCATAAAAAAAGATAAAAGTCACACATTTGCTCTCTACAATATAAGAATATTCATTCCACGACATGTTTCAGTTAAGACTTCATCAGGGTACACTGGTTCAGTGATTCAATAGGACTTAAATTATATTACTGAATAGATCATTTTATATAGCATGGGGAGATGTAATAGTGTTGAGCAGAAATGTGTCATGTTGGACTGGGTGGGCGGTGGTGTCTCTTACCAGTGAATAGCTGGGGTGGACCAACCAGCCTAGACAAACTGTCTCACTAAAATATATTGACAATAGACAGTGTAAGATGCAAGAAGAATAATGTTGGAGGTGTTCTATATGCCCCCTCATGAGTAAAGATGGTAACTCACATCTGTGACATCAGTCTGAACCAAAAAAAACCCACAAACAATTACATCATATTTCCTGTGACAAAGGTCCCAGGCCAGATTCAAACCAAAACATCATGGGTACATAATATGCACCTTAGCCTGAGCTGCCCCAATGACAATACATTTCTAAAGATATCTTTAAATCACTGGGGTGAAAAAGAGCTGTGCTTCTCTTTTCTAATACAGTAAAAAAAAATAGGAATATATGTCCAGTAATGTCAGGATTTTGAACAGGATCAAATCCAATATGTTGACTTTCAGCTGAAAAGTGTTTTGAGTGTTTATGAGAAACATGCCTCTTGGCTGTCCACCACAGTTAATGTGCCACTACCTCCATTTGTCTGCATGCATTTGTCAGGGATTCTCCTATTTAATTTCTCACCCAGCGCCAAGACACGGCCATGCTATTATGTGTCAATGAGCAATTAATGCATCAATTAAGCTTTGTTAATGTTTGTGTTGCTTGATATGTTTGTCATTAGGTCAATTATCTGTTTGGACAAAGAGGACAATCTGGCATAATACTAAAATGATAATGGGTTAAGAAAATGTATTTAATTGAATGCTATCTATCTATCTATCTATCTATCTATCTATCTATCTATCTATCTATCTATCTATCTATCTATCTATCTATCTATCTATCTATCTATCATAAAGAAGGAATGATAACCTGATGGTCTGTTCATAATGATTGCACGGAGAAATGACGGAATAAAAATCACAGCTTTTTCACAGTTGTTTTTTCCTGTCTTTTTTGTAGCTATATTTTTCTTACATTTTGTTATCCTTGCAACACTATAATCAACACTGCTTTTTTTAGTTCATCTCCATCTTCAGTCCCTCCTTCTGTCCCTCCCTTTGTGATCCTTTTCCGTGTTCTTACCATCTCTGGCTTTTCTAATCAGCATTCCAAGTACCTCTGTGAATCCTTCAAACCCCCTGTTTCAATCATTCAAACCCTCTCTCTATTTTCCTTCATCCACCTCTATATATTTCCTCTTCCTCAGTGACCTCCCTCCCTTTATCCAAGTGGCCTCCCTCCCTCCATCCTTCCTCCCTGTGTGTGTTCTTTGGAGTGGTGGTGGATGACAACTCTGTCTCCATCCTTCAGTTTCTCTCTCCTCCTCTCCATCCCCCTCTCCTTCTGTTGGAGTGGTGCTAGATGACAATCCAATATCCATCAGTCTCAGCCTCCTAATATTCACCCTCTTCTACTCTTTGTTTTTCTATCTCTTTCCTTTTTCCCTCCATCCTCCTCTGTGCTGCTAGAGCAGCTTGGTTTCAATGTCCTCATGAAAATATGGAGATGTGATTTAACAGTCGCTATGTATGCTTTCCTGGGATGTACTGGTTCAGATCATTTCTGTTCACCTTGCACACAATAATATAGTGAATTGCTTGGAAGGGTACCATGATACATTTCCATGGCACACCCAAGATAACTAATATAATTTTGGAGAGTATATGGCATATTTAATGTAACTGTCACTTCAATGTCAAATTATTCCTTTTCCTGATAAATCACTGTTCAATCAACAACAAACCATAGAACTTAATCAAAAGTTAGTTTGAAGCCATCTTATTTTTACCAGCAAAATCCCCATTCGTGAAGGGTGATTTG
Source organism: Hoplostethus atlanticus (assembly GCA_034670405.1). Taxonomy (NCBI): domain Eukaryota; kingdom Metazoa; phylum Chordata; class Actinopteri; order Trachichthyiformes; family Trachichthyidae; genus Hoplostethus; species Hoplostethus atlanticus. The sequence goes on along the minus strand of JAXDDX010000002.1, from coordinate 10,414,373 downwards.
ATTGGGTATAGCAATTATTTCTATTCAAATCCCAGCTCCAGCCAGCTCCAAAAACATCTTAAAACTACATATTTGTTCCAATGACTCCCTCACAAAAAATAACTTTCCTTTAAAGCACTTCTGCCCTATTATATACAGAGAGAGACGTACATACATAACCGACGACCATACCTGGACTCGCCACATAGACACAACAGATAGGACGGCCCGCCAACGCCTCTTCTTCCTGAGGAGGCTTAAAAAGGTTGGCTTGTCATCCTTACAAACTTCTACAGATGCACCTTTGAGAGCATTCTGTCTGGCTGCATCACATCATGGTACGGCAGCTGCTCCGCCCAGGACCGCAAGGCCCTACAAAGGGTGGTGAAAACTGCCCAGACCATCACTGGCAGTGTGCTGCCTACCCTGGAAAATATTCACCTCACCCGATGCCTGAGAAAGGCTCATAAAATCATCGAAGACCCCAGCCACCCAGCTAACACACTTTTCACCCTGCTACCGTCTGGTAGACGGTACAAGAGCATACAGTCACGCACTTCCAGACTGAAGGACAGCTTCTACTTACAGGCCATCAGGCTACTTAAAGGGGAATTCCGGTATTTTTAAACCTGGGCTCTATGTGTACAAATTTGTTATTTATACCGTAAAATAGGTACCAAACTTTTTGGAATTGCTCCGGTAGATCGCTTCAGTTGGCAGTCGCGAAACGGGCTGCTATGGCTGCAACGTAATCCGCAGGGGCAAGTGCGCCGATCAAAGTGTGTCCACTAAAAGTGCTTGTTTTTGCCACCGACAGGCTCAGATTGTTATTCCTGTGTCTGACAACATTAAGGAAAGGATCGCTACAGAGATAGACCTTTTTTTAACCAGAAACAGAAGTCTGCTCAAGGAGAAGTCTCGCTCTGAAATCTCAAAGCTGAGGTGAGTTGTTGCATGAAGAGGTTAAACAAAGGTTTCTGGTTAAAAAAAAGGTCTATCTCTGTAGCGACTCTTTCCGTAATGTTGTCAGACACAGGAATAACAATCTGAGCCTGTCAGTGGCTCCACTGTTAGTGGACGTACTTTGATCGGCACACTTGCCCCTGCGGATTACGTTGCAGCCATTGCAGCCCGTTTCGCGACTGCCGACTGAGGCGATCTACTGGAGCAATTCCAAAACTTTTTGTACCTTTTTTGCGGTATAAATAACGAATTTGTACACATAGAGCCCAGGTTTAAAAATACCGGTAATTCCCCTTTAACTGTTGACCCACAACCTCATACCCACGTCACTTTACGTCCAATGCACATGCACTTTTATACCTGTACATCTGTATACAGTATGCATCTCTAAGATTATTTACAACTGTTGTCAATCCTGCTGCTTTTTCATATTCGTAATTTTTTTTTTATTCCTATTTCTATTTTAGTTTATCCGCCCTTAATTGTCTTATTGTTATTTTGTTTGTGTTTTATATATAGATGTGTGATACAATATATACCTACCCAGTTGAAACGTGCCTCATCCCAAACATTTCATTGTCCAGTATGACTGTAAGTGATACTGTACATATGACAATAAAAGACTTGAACTTGAGACAGAAACAGCTCACTTGCAAGACAGGCAATGAACAGTATTTTAGTCCACAATATCGGCAGAGACTTGTGTGGCACATGCTTTTCCCTCCTGATCTGACAGGGCCAGGTTTCAGGGACACTGCTTTTTCTTGACAGTGCTGATAAACCAGAAAACAAGCTCACTGTGCTTTTTTATGGCCAACACATGCTAACGCCATGCCTAAAATTGCCCTATGTGTCAGTGTCTAATGGCGGAGTCTAATGTTCTCGCTCTGTGGGTGTGTGAAATTCACACATGTGAATGCCACCTCCTGCCCACTGCGAAGGGCGCCATCTGACCTTTTACTCGTGGATTTAATGAAGAGACTGTCATTTGCCGTCTCTATGACTGCATGCTGCATCCTTCCATGTCTCACACATTCAGATGTAAGAGTGTACCCCCTTGACACCCTCCTCTTTGTTCCTTGGGCAGTCTGTGTCTGTCAGTATTAATGAGTCAGTTATTTGGACAGTCTGCCAGTCAAGCCCATATGACTGGCTATAGTGGCCTGTTGGCCTGTTGGAGATTCAGAACCAAAAGACACCAGTGACATCCAGTGGCCAAGTAATATGTTTCTACTTGTCAACAGGTACCTCAGGGCAGGGCCGGAAGAAAGTGTGATATACTGTATGTATATCAAATATGTGGGGACAACAAATGTTTTCTGCACATTTGTATTTATTTACTTACTTTTGGCTTGGATTACATTTACACAAATCATTTTCATTGATGTACAAAAGACAGGTCGGCAATCACATATTACATGGAATTGCTTTTTTCAATTTTTTCACCTCTTTTTTTCCTCTCTCCTCTTCTGAGCCTGATTCTAACCCGGTTACCAGTTGAAGTGTGTGTGTAGGATTTCAAAGCACCAAGCTACAGTTGAAGTATGTATGGGGTGTGACTGTGCAGCAGCCTTGCACACTGCTCTGACTGAATCCTCCCCCCACCATCACGTTCCAGGGCTCATACACCGTCACACTGGAAAAACACCAAAGGGATGCTATGTATCACTGCATCTCGCTTCCACATCGGCCATATAAATTCTACAACACAAAAGCTTGCTGCGATGTATTTATAATTGCATCAAAATATCAAAGTGATATTTTTGGCTATAGAGTACTATGAATGATGTTGAGTAAAAATAGAAAACATGAAAGCAAATGCAACGGAAAACAATGACTGCAAAAGTAAATACAAAGAGCAGATAGACACAGGCCATACATACCCAAAACATGAACATACACAGACACACACTCACACACATACACACCTGTTATATAGTTGCATGCAGCAGGTCACGAGTTGTGAACTGTTGGCCACATGGGTATTGTTGAAAATTGTATCCAGGAAATGTTGGCACTGAAGATCTGGGATGTACAGCATACCTAGGAGTCCACAAACAGATGTCATCATAAAACTAGGTTCTGAGTCAAGTCTTTGTGAAGGTTTCAAAGAGTATGATGATCAACGATTATTGAACCAGAAGATTTGTGTCACATTAGTTTCCACTTACAGCCCTATATCCAAGGAGGTTGAGCTACTGGTGAACAAACATTGGGATATATCAAAACGTGATCCCCACATTGTCAGGTCTTTCGAAACACCACCTAGATTTTGCTAAGGGGTTTCCCATTCCAAGTGATTATTTGGTGAGGCCAGTTTTGCATAAGAATTCCCAGTGGCAATTTTCCTTGTCCAAGTTGTGTTCATTGTTACTCTATGATAAAGGGGAATCACCTCACCCACCCTACAAGGGGCGTTGACGTTGAAAGTTAGCGGATGAATAACTTACAACACTAAACATGTTGTATATTGGGTAAAATGCCCATCTAACTTGTATTATGTAGGTAAAAACAAAACAGGAGTTAAAAACTAGGATTTGTGAATACAACTCTTCTATTCATAATCAGGATGAGGAATCATCTGTAGCTTGACATTTCCATAGCCATAACCACAGCTTGAGTGAGTTAAGATACATGGTTATTGAAGTCATTAATCAGGCCGCCTGATTCACAGGAAAACTGTATGGAAAATAGAAAAACTACAGAATCATGCAGAAAATAGCCCATAATTACCTGCAATTGTGCATCACCACTAGATGTCAGTAGGGGATATTTACTTCTAGTCCTCGTCCCTGTTTTTTTCTGTGTCACAGCTGTACTGCTATGCACATTGGCCATGGTGCAATTTGTTGATCTGTGCAGTCCAAGTCAAAGGTTGGAAAAATCTCTACTGCCCAAAGAGCCCAGTCTTATAAAGATCTCCATGAGGTTGGTAGAAAGCTCTTTTGTACAGTATGCAATAACGTTTTATAAAGTCAGTCGGTTGAATTCAGCCCTCTGATTGGTCAATAGCTAAAATATAAGCTAGTGTATGATGAAAATGTATAGTAATATATGGAAATAATGTAGTAACCATTTTATAAAAGCTTTGCTGCACGTCTGGCAGATAATGCACCTTAACTGGGGTATAAATTCCATATACCAGGTCTGTTTTGGATTATTGCTTCATTACACCACTGTCAAAAGTCAACAATTGACGATTAGCCATCAACTCAAACACAAAACAGAGATTTTTTACCATGGAATCCAGGTCAGCCTGATTAAGACGCCGAATGTTGGAGGAAACGAGGGAAAACAAATCTCCAAAGAGATTCGTTGTGGATTAATTCCTTTGATACATGACGAATTGTACATTATTCCTAGGAACAGAGTGACAAGGACATCATCATTCTGTGTGTTCCTGTTGTCAACAGACAGTGAGTGAAAGAAAGAAAGAAAGAAAGAAAGAAAGAAAGAGAGACAAAGAAGAGGGAGTGAATGAAGTCACCTGCAATGCTTGCAGTCATGAAGCAGGAGACACTGCCTGCGATCAGAGCTCTTAAGCCACACCTGGCAATGTCAGCCTTTCTTTCTGGAGCCATGGCCGCTGGGAGGAGAGCAACCATATGTTACAATGCTATAATAAATATATAGCGCCACTATCTATCTGTCTGTCTATCTATCTATCTATCTATCTATCTATCTATCTATCTATCTATCTATCTATCTATCTATCTATCTATCTATGCTCCTCTAAAGTTTAATCCTTGTGGAGTTTATGCAGTTTCTTGTGCTACAAAAGGATTTCATTTCAAAATGCATTTCTCAATAATTTGCTATTCTATAGAAATGTAAAGGATAATCAATAATATTTTGTGAATGTTCAATTTGTAATTAAAGAAAAATCTAATTTGTAAACTTTTTTTCACTTGGCCTAAATTGCTTCACTGGCTTTATAATTACATTACATTATATTCTGTTTTGTATTATATTCTCCTTTTAAAATAGTCCTAATTTAACCTCTATTACTTGCAAATCTGGACTTTTCATTATATTTCACAGTGTAGGGTGGACACTTGTTTTTACACCTTTATTTGGGAAGGGTTTTGCTGAGCATGCACACTCTTTTTAAGCACCGCCCTGCTTCAGATTCATGCAGTTTCACAAATTCACACCTGGGTGCTGTAACAGCCCAGGTTTGGAAATCTGCTGATGATTCTCTTATTGTAAACCTGTTACAAGATCATAACCTGGTCCTAGGTTAATCAAATAGACTGTTATTAAATTTAACCCAGGCAGGAAGTGTTGAGTTTGAACTACTGTACAACATATTTACTCAACCAAGGATACTTTTCAGTCAAGGGCTCCAGGTCAGCCTGGTTAAGACTCCCCATATTGGAGGAAAAAAAAGAGCTTCGTTGTGGATTCATTCATTTGATTTGACATTAAAACTGAGCCTTGGAAACAGCTTAAGAGGTGGAACTCACACAGTGCTCCAACCGTCATCCCCAGGGAGGCAAAGTTGGAAAATCCACACAGAGCGTAAGTTGCTATGGTTTCAGAGTGGACCTGAGGAGGAGGAAACAGCTTTCATCTAAATTTTGGAGTAAAGAAATGTGTCTCCTAGACTGTGCTGCCTCAAACAAATTATACATTACATATGTTCCTTTTGTTTGTTATATGGTTCTTTATTTGAAATCTGTTCCATGGGCATAAAAAGGAGGCAACACCTAGTGTGTAAGAGACTAAGAATAGATGAAACAGACAACAAGAAATACTGAAACTTACTATTTAGAAATTACAGTTTTTGAGAGCAACAGTCTTACAAATCAAGCGAACCCCAAATGCCGGCATCAATCACATGCAGACTTTAGCAATCAGCTTGATGTGGGTGGCAGGGTAGCTATTTACTGTTGAAGCTGGGCGTGGTTAGAATTGTATCCCAATATGGGATGATGATATGATATTCGTGATCACTAGTTTGTTGCTAGGTGATTACTAGTGGTTGCTGGGGTGTTAGTAGGTGATTGTAATAGGTTGTAGGCAACTTGTTATTGTATTTCAGTCACTGAACTATTTACCAATAAGGATGGCAGAAAGACAGATAAGTAAAGAGTAATAAGACACTAATAAGTAATAAGACTGAGAAAGAGAATGAAAACCAAAACAAGAGAACACAAGGTGAGACTCACAGAAATATACTGCTTTACGTTGTCCACGTATTCTGGCTCTCCTGCCTTCCGCATGTTAATGAACTGAGCCAGCTTCTCGTAGGCCACAAACTCATTGAAAAACGTCTTTAAGCCAATCAGCTCACCCACAATGAAACTGTCTTCCCAGGACACGCCCATCAAGAAGGAGATAGGCATGAACACGTAAGAGCAGATGATCTAAAAGAGAGAAAGAAGGAGAGGGTGAGAGTGTGTGGCTATTTGTGTATGTTTTTGTGGGTTGGAGGTGGGAGGTGGGGGGTGTCGCCTAATATCAAACAGCCAATCTGTTTTGGCCTCCTTGCACTGGCTTCCATTTAAATAGTGGATTGACTTCAAAATTCTTCTTTTTCTTTCTTGTATGGTCAGGCTCCTTTAGACATTAGTGAACTAGATGACACATTATCACGTCTCAGATCTGCTGATCAAGATCTTTTGGTCATGCCTGGATCAAAATTAAACTGGAATAGCCTTCCCATTTATGTTAGGTTTGCAAACACTGTTAAATGTTTTAAACACTTTGGCTTCTTATTGATACGTTCTGTAATTTCTCTCACATGTTTTTGTGAAGCACTTTGTAACTGTTTTCAAAAGGAAGTGCTATATAAACAAAGATTTACTTACTAACTTACTTAAATGTAGGAATAGGAGAAAAGGCTTTGAGCACCTGCTTCTGTACCTCATTTTTAAGGTTAGAATTGTGTGTGTGTGTGTGTGTGTGTGTGTGTGTGTGTGTGTGGTGTGCCATCACCGAGAAGCTGAGTTCTGGGTAGTCAAATATCCCTCCCAGCCAGGAGAGGGCAGCGTTGAGAAAGGACAACAGTGCCAGGAAGGCGATGAGGTGGACAACAATGCTTGCCACCAGAACCACAGAAGAAGATGCTCCTTGGGACGCTGCTTCCAGCACGTTATTAGACTCTCTGAGGAGACACAGGCCACACCTGAACACTCATATTATTTCATTGTACTTTCGGTATGTATCACATAGGAATAAGAGGTGAAATTTATGTGCCCCTAAATTTCAATAGTGGACTTTCTCTAATTACTGTAATTGACTAGCTTGAGTATTTACTCAAGTACTTTTACATAATTGTGCTTTGAGTTAACTTTCATACTTCATTCATTTCATACTCATTTTGTAGGGGTCTCATGAACATCACACCAGAACCTGGACAAATGATTTGTGATTGAGTGATGAGTGAAGGAATCAAGGTGAGGGAAAGTCTCACATTGTCTTATGTCTCAGTAAGTTACTGTATGCTGCTGCAAATACTACTGCTACTTTTTTGTACATCCTCTTAATACTGGAACCTTTTTGCACATTTTCATTCTTCCATTTTTACTTAATATGTCTGAGTTTTGGAATTGTTGGTTTGAGTATGTTATATATGTGTGTGTAACCCTTGTTTTCCATATTCCATATCATATTACTACTTCCTGCTGCAACGGCCCAGTTTCCCCATGAGGATCATTCAAGTTTAATCTAATCTCACCTATGAGTTTAGATCATTTCCTATTCTCAAAACAGTTTGAGTATGTTGGTGAAGAAAAGAGGGATGGTCTGTATAGAAACCACCACTAACATGCTCTAATTTGTTGTATATCCGTGCTTTACTTGTTTTATACACTTTAATTTAGTGCAAACGCTACGTCTTCCCATCCTTTTTGCATTGCATGGAAAAATTGTTTTATTTTTTAAATGTTTTTACTTCTACTCAAGCTGGCCAAAAACCAGAAAAGTAACGGCATTTTTCAGCACTCTTTCCACCCCCACTACTTTCTGGCATTGCAACATCATCATAATGCTCTCAGTGTATTGGCGTTATCCAGACAAGTAGCGAGATAAGGCCTATTGTTGGTGTCTTTGTGCGAATGCAAAAGCTGCCAACACCATAATCTCATTCTATCATGCAACATCTGTAGTTAAGACATTTTTTGGCCTTGTAATGTAATGGAGGGAAGAATGGATGGATTTATGAATGGATTAAATGAGGGAAGGGTTTGAGGAAGGATGGATGGATGGTGAGATTTTGGAAAGAAGGGATGGGTAAATTGACGGCCGAATTGGGTGAAAGAAGGGAAGAAGGGACCACTGGACAGATACTGATCCAAGGGTGGATGCAGACAGGGAGAGAAGTATGGAAGGCGGAATGAATGGAAGGGATGGGTGAGTTAATTATTTGCCCCAAACAGTGCATGCAAGCGTCCACATAAAAAAAAGAAAATCTCCTTCAGCATCTCTACAATTCAACCTTTTAGGAATTGAGAAAAAATGGCTGATTTCCCAGTTGATGCACAGTGGCTTTTAAATGGTTTTTTTTGGGTCACAAGGGTTATGATGGACATGGACGTAGTACATAAAGGACCATGTGTAATTTCAAGTGAAGTAAAAAGTAATTAAAATGGCATGCAAACATTTACCACATTAAGTATTTTCATGAGAAAAAACTATTTTCATGTTTGAGTGTCTGTATGTTTGTGTGTGTCTATTCTGTCCTCTCTTACCCTTTGTCCAGTTTGGCATCAGAAATGGTTGTTATACTGGGGGTCTCGGTCTCTGGCCAGAAGGTCTTAGCGATGGCCAGGGAGGCTGGACATGACATCACTGATGCTGTCAACAGGTGGGATCCCTCAATCTGTAGAGGTGTGTGTATGTTGGGGGGGGGGGGGGCAATAAAAAGACATAGTGGGGTGGCAGAGGAGGTGTAAGAGTGAACATTACAAATAAGGTAAAGGAAAGGCAGAATGAGACAGAGAGATGGAGAGATAGAGAAAGAGATCAATCATTCACTTCCAGAGCATCTTGTGTATCCTCTTATAGTTAAGAAACAAGGTCTGTAAATATTTGGAGTTGACATCAGAGGTCTGAGTTGAGGTCAGAGGAATGATGTGCCCCTGAAGCTCAGATCCTCTTCCCCTACATCCTCTTCCTCAGGCCCCCTTTAACGACATCCTCCTTACCCCATAGGCGATGAAGGCTCCCATGATGGAACCAGAGATGCTAGCAAAACCTCCTGTCATCACAGCATGGATCTCAGACCGGGTTAGCTGACTGATGTATGGCTGAATCAGGAGAATCGACTCTATCTGAGGGGAGGGGTGGGGGGGTATTGATTTGAGACTGGTGGACTGGTAAATGATTATACTTGCATTAGTGATTTGCTTGTTTGAAATCTTGGAAAAATAGTTGTTTAGGTCACTGAATAGGAAAGTCCTGATAAAGTTTCACACACATGTCCCAGGAATATGTTTCCAGCAGCAGCCATTGATTCTGTTGGAGACGTTCCCATGGCTACCTGCATTATGAATCCAACCTAGGTAAAACAAAAAAAATCAAAAGAACATCACTGATCATTTTAAACATAATTTACAGTATATGCAATTCAATGCAATAATCTGCAATAATCGCTTAAAATTCAAGTGCTCATTCCGTTATCATGTTAATTTCTCAACAATCTTACTGTTCTCTTACGGTTACTGTTATCATTGTCAAGTGCCTAACCTTAATTCTTAATTCTTACCCTGACTTTAACCTAACCCCGAATATAACTGTAACCCTAGCCACACTACAACAGGGGCTGGCGTTTTCAAATTTATCCACTTGGGAAAGCGTTTTCGGAAAGCTCCGTTTTAAAGGGTCGAAAACGCGTATGTATGCGTTTTCAAATTTAAACGGCTTTGCCTAAGTCTGAAATGTTCCCGTTTCAAACTGAGGACTGACATCATCCCTCTGACCCTCAAAGTACAAGAATAAACACCTCCCTCCCACTTTCTCACCTTGAGAATGAGCCAGGGCATGAAGCCAACAAAGTAGAGGATGGAGAAAACTGTGTTGCAAAAAACCAAGACAGGTAGCACCTGGAGAGAGAGCACTATCATCATCATCATCATAATTTCTTGTTTTGTGTTTTGGTGACATCATTACTTCATTATTGCCCATGAGGTCATCATCATTCAAGTGTGTGTGTGTGTGTGTGTGTGTGTGTGTGTGTGTCGATAAGTAAGTGATTAATTTATTTACAACTAGACAAAAAAGGAAAAAAAGTAGATAGTCAGTTATACCAGTGGTCCAAAGTGGTGTAGGTGAGTGGTCGCATGTAAGTGTGGTGAGGGGATGTTGTTGGCGGGTGTAAAACAAAAGGAAACTCCAATAAACAAAACCAAACAGTGGGTGCATGAGCGGGAGAGAGAGAAGCAACTGGATGGAGCAGCTTTTAAAGACAAGACAACCCGGGCCCAGGTGTGTCTCATCAGTAGTACAAGCAAAACATACCAGGGAACAGAGCACAGGGCCGTCACAGTGTGTGTGTGTGTGCCTGTGTACATATGCTGGTGTGTGTCGTACCTTGAAGGCAAAGAAATGGTCTCTGTAACTGTCACCAAAGACAAACTTAGACCCAACGTCTGCGTAAGACAGAAAGATCTGTACGGAAGAGATTTCAAAACATTTAATTCTTTGAAACATAACTAACTCTTAAAAATGTAAATCCATCAGTTTCAACGTAAATAAATCAAGCTCAGATGCAGCTTGTGTGTTGTTGAGTGTGTTCATGCAGCATGTGCCCATGTGTTTGTGTGTTTTTTTTGTTTACAGACAAATCGCAAATTTCACCAGATGTTTTTTTTATGTTATCAGCAAAATTTACTTTTAGTATAAAATAGTAGACTAGCAGAGTTGACAAACCTTTACCTGTGTGTGTGTGTGTGTGTGTGTGTGTGTGTGTGTGTGTGCATACCTCTATTTTTTTTCCAAGCCATTCCACTGCAGTTAAGCCACCACCGGTCCTGAGGATCAACATACCAAAGACCAACTGTAGCCCTGTGCCCCAAAGCAGAGTGTGCCAATTAACCTGCACGACACACATACACACATGCACACACACCGATTGAAATCATAGTGTGTGTGTGTGTATATCTGTGTGTGTGTGTATCTGTGTGTGTGTATCCTTTACCCTGAATGGGTTCTTGGAGAACAGCAGCATTAAGAAGATGAAGACCAGCAGACCAGCAAAGGACACAAGCTGTCTGGTCCCCTGCTTGGCTGTGTCCAGTACCAGCCAGCACACCAACCCAACCAGCAGCAATACACCCGTCACCCTAAGGAGGTGAGAGAGAGGGGGGAAGAGAGAGAATGTGAGTGCTGAAAATGAGGTACATGAAGGCTGAAGGAGCAACCCTTCCTTCTCGTGAAAAAAACATGATGTGCTCAGAGATTACACTGCTTAGAAAATGGTTACAAACTGTAGTTAGCAACTCAGTCAGCAACTTTTTCAAGATGGCACCGAACTAGTGGATGACTTGCAGCAGCTCTTGCTTTCTTCTCTATTCTCTTATTACTCGGTTTTCTTTATTTTGACTATACAGTATGTTGCTGTTCTTCACTTGGGAGCAGCTGAATGGCCTGAGGCTGCCGGCTCGAATCTGAAGAGTCTACTGACCAAGCTGCTGGCATGTTGGGATGGGAAGACAGCAGAGGTGAAGGTAAGGGAGAGAGCAAGGACATTTAAACTACCTTCCTGGGGATTGTGAGGTTGCTTTTGCTTTGGTGAGGACTCATGGGGATATATAAGTAGTATTTGTTTCATGACGGAAAAAAATGTTTTAACAAAGAATTTTTGGCCAAATGTTTTGCTGAATTATTTTTTCTGAAAACATTTTGTCTGCCAACCTAGGTGCTCCTTTGACCGCGGTGAATTTGGTTTTATATAGGATATTCGCTGGAAATTTCCTCTTCTAACCTCAATAGCTTCACGTTCAGGTTAGTTTTACATTGTAGAGCACAATGCACCCGATGTTTCACTGCCTCGTTCAACTCAATAGCGTCAGCAGTTACGGCGCAATCGCAAATGAACTTGGTTGAATATCACTCCAAGCACCGCTTCGCTACGGGACTTCAAAAGATATTGATATCAATTCACCGCTCATGTGTTGTTCATGTCCTCTCACATCTTTCACAGCTGTTAGTTTGTCAAAAAAGACCTTATCAAGAGTCATACAACCCCTTGGGACAGTTATAGCCTTAATTATGATGATTTCATGCTTATATTTTCAATAGCTTTCTCAATTCAGGAGATAATAATATGAAATCACCTCTCATATGTTGTTCATGTCCTCTATAACATATGAGAGGTGATTTCATATCAATATCTCTTGAAAAGAGTTTTCAGAAGCATCAGCAGCGGAGTCACAAGAAGAAATTATTAACGCTGTCAATGCTGTTTCAGCAGAAACACACCAAGCACACGTAGGATTTGATCGTACCAACGAACAAATTCAGATACGAACAAAATGATGAATCAGACTGTCTTCGTAGAAACGTTCGTACGGACACTTTACGGTCAAATGTGGAGTTTTTAGGGTGACAGCTAGCAATGCACATATCCAAAGATGGCTCATGTCATCTCATCTCATCTTTGTACATTATTGTACAGTACCTGCTAGCAAGTAAGCTTTTGTTTAGTATACTTGCCCGTAAGTTATAGTCTTTTCTGTGTTTGATTTAGTAGATGTAGTTAAAATACTAACCAGAAAATAACTGAAACTACAACGTGAGCAATAGCAAAATAAATTGTTGAGTATGAGCCTCAACACATGTCCGTGTTTGGGCTTCAGCAAGGTTTGAATGTTGTTTCTTGAAGATGTCATGTAGTAATTTGGTATTTTCATGTACGTGCTGCAATTTCCAGTGTGGTTATGAGGCCTGGGACTGGATTGTGTGTATGGTTAACACAACATCTCATTTCTCACCATCTGATCCACAACCAGTTTCTGTTGAGGAGGTCCCTGATAGGATAGAGCTTCTCCCAAGCCCAGTCACCATAGTGCTCCATCATCCAATCCCAGACCAGGAAGAATACGGTTACCAAGGTGATGACCAGCAGCACGACTGCCCGATGGAAGTTCAAAACGCACGCCACTATCACCATGGCAACGAAACCTGAAACAAATTTTGAATTTACTTAAAACCTGCTGATTGAAAAATAATATATTTGAATTAGATAGAACTGAATAAGAAAGAACAAAACAAAACAAAACAAGCCGTATTCAACAAGAAATTAAATACACACAGTTACACAGAGACATACACTCCCACACACTAGCCACATCAACTGAAATACGGCTGCATTTACACAAGACCAGAAAATCTGACATTTAAACATGTAAGGCACAGATTTTTAACCTGTTGCCATGTAGATTCTCCCAGCTTGATCAGACAGGACAAAATCTGATATGTGTTATATGTTAAACATTTTTTGTCTGTGTAAACCCAGGCTATGCAACTGATATCCAAAATCAATCTTTTGAACTGCTCTGCTGGGAAGGAAGTGAATTTCTGGTGAATTACTAGCAAATCAAATTTGTGCTGCCCTCTGGCTGCCGGGGCCTAAGGCAATCGCCTACTAAAAGAAATGTACTCACTGAAAAATGCCCCTCCTGAAGTAAAAACATGAAGCAAAGCTACCCAAGTGATGCAGACAAACCAAAAAATTGGAAAATAGTGATTGCTGACAACTTTTCATCGAATAATAACTGCTGCTAGTGTTTGTTGCTAACAATATTAACACTGCCTCCAAGCTCAACAAGCTCTAGTGAGCTCTAGCCTTACATTTTGCTCAGCCCCAGCTTGAAGGTAATGTATGGAAATGATGGATTGAGTGTGTATTAGTGTTGTACAGTCATCACGTGGCAAGTTAGATGACTGCATTTACAGTTACACTAGAGGGCTCTGATGTCCACATAATGTTTACATATTATCCATTTTTGTTTGCTATTGTTGTCTGAGCAGCTATTGAGAATGCCTCCACTTAACTTTGGTAATTTATTTTATTTCATTAGGAATGCCTTTGTAGGAATAACTCATATTGTTTTTATTTCTTTTCTATAGATCACACACACATGTACCTATCCACACAACTTATTAACCTGCTTCAAATAAAGTAATGGGATACCACTCTCTGACTCTCTATCTTCAAGGAGCTATCAAGCCAGCATTCTTCTGAGATTCCTCTATTACTCTATTTCAGATGGAATGGATCATACTGAATTAACACATTTACAATGTTATATAAAACTGAATTTCTTGAAAACTTTATAAAGTACAAAACATGCAGCCTTCTGCCCAATGCATGCTGGAATAGGCTCCAGTCCCCTGTAACCCTGAACAAGAATAAGCGGGTAAAGAAATAGAGCGAATGAATGAATGAAGATTAAACAGTCATTGTTACACAGGGACAGTAGAGCAACTAAACCAATCACATATGTGACATTATAGTCAAAGCTCGTATCATCTATTTATTATCTTGTATTGAGATATATATATATATGCCTCCATGCATACAATTGATCGTACAAAGGGTGGATACACAGTCTCATAGAATGTCATAAATATTGTGAAACATTTTCACCCTGTGAATTTAAGATATATAGTTTCACCCTAGTCCTCAGACTAATATGTGAACACATTAGTCATGTTAGCATGTGGGGACCAATTTGGGTTCCTGAGCTATAGTTTAAGAAATGCTGACAAAGACTATTTACCTGCTGCTAAAACTAGGAGTACAATAAGCTTGATCTGCTTGCTGTGCTTTCCTAACAACTCCTGGAATGCCTCAATTTTCTTCAGCAGGAATCTAGACACACAAAAGGGAGAAAGATAGGGAGTTAGACAAAGAGAGGGAACATACATTTTCCACCAAAGACATAACAGAAAGGCTGGTGATTTAGAAAACACAAAGGCAATATTTGACTTGAAAAAATACCTAGTTTTGTCGGCCTTATCGCATGCCTCCTCTACATTTTGGGAAGCATTGTCTATATCAATGCATGTCTTCTCCTGCTCACACATGCAAACACACACACAGTTTTAACATTAGAAATGATAGACAAGTCAGTTTGCACAAATACAAATGTTTACTTAGAGGCCTAAATCAAACTAAGAAAGAGCGTTTCCTTCCTTTGCATGTGTAGCTCTCTACAAGTGCAGGTGCCAAAAGACACTGTTGTGTCACTGCTTAATATTTGCCACCAGAACTGGTTTAGCTAAAGGCTTGCGGAGCAGAGAGATGCTGGTTTTCCTAACTAACTAACTAGTTACTTCTCAAATGGTTATAGTCTATTGAAACCTATTAGTACTCATCATTTTAGAAACATTGGTCTGCATTTCAATATTTAGCCTACCTCCAACGCAAAGGGCTTGTGTTCCTCTGCCCTCCTTTGGGTCTGCTCTCTTATTTTAGCCATCTCCATTCTGTTGCTGTCTAGGTATGTTTAAACACTGACTAGATACCTGCTAGAAGTCAGACCTGCCCAGGACACCACCCCCCCTGTCTCCAGGCTAGGAGGAGGAGGAGTGTATGCATGTGACTTTTTGTGTGGTCTTTCTTTCTTTCTGTCTAAAAACATCCACTCACAGACATGCACACATACATTATGAGTCAGGTCTCTGTTTTGCTCACCGATGTCTTGACGATCTGTCACCAGGTTAAATGGTCATGGTCATTAAGGGATTAGTTCAGCACACACACACACACACACACACACACATTCCATTATACATACATTTTTTTCACATCATGGATATCCTTAGATATGCTTAAATATGCTCAGTTGTCTCTTTTTCTTTTAATCGTGTGAAGGTCCATTTATTGTTGTGAGTCATGCTACAGAGCTTGGCACCTAATTGGAAATGTCACAAGACATTTAGTAATGCTTTGTCTCTCTCTTAAATTACATTCATTGTTCACAGAAACAAAGGATACTTTTCACTTCATCAGCATGGACCACTTTATCTATTTTGTTCAATTGCTTATTTTTGGGGTTAATGTGCTAGTTCTAGTGTAAATGACGTAGTCTCAATTTTTTCAACTTGTCTCCCAGCAGCCACTAGAGGGCGGTGGTGCATCATTTCTTAAAGGGTATATAGAGAGGATGGAGCAGGTTGATGCGAGGTCATGACAAGGCAATAACATGAATTTATACAGGGTGATTTTTTTTATTTTAATTATGCTCTTTACATGAAGACAAAGGAAAAATTAAAAGATGAAAAAAGAAATGGAAGCAGTTCATGTATAACACGTATTATATTATATACGTATCATAATCAAACAAGAAGTTCAAGAAAACAACAGGGAAGAGAAACTGATCCTGTGTGAGTTCTGTTTTTCCATAGTACAAGTTCCAAATACTCTCACAGTTAGTAACAGAAGAGAAATATTATGGATATGCGGGCTGAGCGAATGTGATGCTTCCTGTTTTACACACACACATACATACATTCTCTTATTTGCACCTACCCAGTGTGCCTTGTGTCTCTATCGTGACTCTACTGTTGCAGACTGGGGCATCTGCCACAGAGAAACTGTGGGAAAGGACCACATTCCCCAGACAACAGCCAGTCGACCACCTTGCCCCAGATGAAGGGCATTACAATCAGTCAGGTGGGAGCTGATTGGGGGATATAGAGATGGAGATGATGTCTCAGTCACTCGTGGAAAAGGCCCACCCAAGGGCCCACACAGTGGATAGGGAAGATAAGGGAAGATAGGGACATTTCCCCTGGCCACTGAAGAGCCATGCCAGTGTGACAAGGCAAAGCACTAGACCTTCTGTGAGTACTGTGGGGACCCTGACCATCGGTAGCCTTCCTGTCCTGTGCCACCGGCTGCATGGTGTAACCATTATGACAGGTGGGGCCACGGTCTAGCACAGTGGGTCTTCATCCATGACCCAGGCAAGGCTCAAAGGTTATAGGAGAGGGGTGGAAAGCCTAGCAAAGGTGCTGAAACTGGCACCACTGAGCAGAAGGTTGCAGAGGAGCCAGCAGCTATACGACAGGCAGAGGCCCCAGTGATGTCACCCAATCAGGAGGCTGTAGAGGCAGAGAAGCCCGCTGTAGTAGACGCCTTACCCGAGACTGAACCCGAGCCGGAGCCTGAGCAGGAACTCGAGGTTGCAACAAAGCCAGAACCTGAGCCTGAAATTGCAGCTGAGCCTGAGTTGGAAGTGGTTGTGACTGAGCCCGAGGCTGAGCCAAACCCAGGATCAGAACCTGTGAAGGGGGAGGCTGCTGAGGATGGAGTGTTGACCCCAAGGAGCCCAGGTGAGAGAACCCAGCCATTCTCTAACCTGTCATATGCTTGTGGTTCCAGGAGAGTTTGGAGCAGGAGCTATTCGACATCAATAAATCACCACACAGTCAAAAAGCAGGTGATTGTGATCAAACAACAGTTAACTGTGATCAGACAACATGTAATTGTGATCACATAACCAGAGACAAAGAGCTGTGTTCATAATAATATACCATGTTGGTAGGAAAGCTGAGTGACACAATGAAAACACAGTAGATACACTTGGGCCATCTGGGCAATGCTATCAGTCTCTTTTTCCATCTTAACATTACAGTTATTAATTCTGGATAATTCTGGATTCCTTCTTGGATAAAGTTATAAGATGGAGACTTGATATGTATATGACCTTTTCTACAGTTTGTTGAAAGAATAGACAGCCAAATATATAAAAGTCAACACAGCTAAGATCATGACAGACATAGAAAAATGCAAAAAATGAATGTCAATGACACTTGAAATATCTAGTTTGCATGGGGGCTTTATGACTCAAGCATATGAAACTCATTCACAACCCCTTGCATAACTCCAAATAAAGCATTTTTAATTTATTGCTTTTTAATTATTTGACTATTATTTTGACAGTACTGATGTGATAATACGCTGTCATAAAAACATACATTGGTTATGGTGTCACTGGGGTACAACCCTCTTGATGAAAAGACCCTGCCCCAGCATGAAGAAAGTGTAGAAAGATGTGTCATTAGTGAGTCTAGTCAGTGACAGAAATCATCTTGCCATATGTTGATAGTTGTTGTAATTGTTGTGATGACGTGTTGCTATTAACACGTTAAACGTGCTGTGTTAGTAGCACACAAAGATGTGTGGCATCCTAAAAGACTCACCGAGGTGTTAAATGACACATGCCGACACAAGAGTGATGCGTTGTCTATGGATTTACATGTGGCTCGGTGGGCTAGAGTAGATACCACATGTTCACACTTTTAAAGACCTTCGACACAGGTCACAACCTCTGACTTTTCTGTCATTCTCCAAATTTCCCCATCTTTATTTCTGAGAATATTTGAATTGGTTCATCCCTATTGTTCTGTGCAGACTCTGTATGCTCTGGCTCATGAGGCATCCACCAGATTTGTTCAGACACAGACAGGGCTCCATAATTACACTCTTCTATTCAGTAGCACTGCCTGTGCGTCACCATGAACGTCAGAGAAGAGGAGAGGAGGAGAGGAGAAGAGAGGAGAGGAGAGAACTGGGGTGTGTTGGGGCTGTTGCTGCTTACTAGTAGATGCAACGTCATTCTCTCTCTGTCTCTCACATACAAGGTGAAAGATTGAGGGGGAAGAGAGGATCCAGCTCTGTTCTTGAGTGACTGTATAGAGTAAAAGACAGATTTACTCTTGTGTTTGAAATGAATCCAAGAGTAAGAGACTTACAGCAAGAGAGTGAATGACTGGCATGCAGCCCTATAGCCTCTACTCTAAAATGACAACTTATTGATTCAGGTCTGGCTCGGCTGGAAGCCCCACGTGGCTATGAAATATGGCCTAATCATTTAATAAGGTGATGCTTGGTCTAGTACACAGCAGCTAAAGACCTGATGATTGGTGACAGAGAGCTGTGGCCCCACCATCTCCCTTTGCTCTCTCTTTCCCCGTCATTCCCTCTCACCTCTCTCTCATATATGCAGTAGTAGTGTATGCTGCTATCCTGAGCATATCCACCTTTCCTTAGCATATACCCCCTCTACCCCATCAACAGTTGCCCCTGAAAACAAATGTAGACACATACACTGTAAAAACGATTTAGTGAAATCAACTTGTGTTTAATCATTAACTCAGTGTATATGCATTGAGATATCGCTCCAGAAACCATTCCTTCTTGGATAAAGTTATAGGATGGAGACTTGCTATGTATATGTTTGAGGTAAATCATAGGTCAGCTTCTGATTAAAAATTAAAATCATGATAACCGTGATGAAAATTAGTATCCAGTTCAATCCTTACACTCAATACATAGTTTAGAAATTCTGTCTGACATGGTGAGCAGTATCTATCTCTTGTATTTGCATTAGTGCAGACTGAGCTACTTGCTTTGTCACATGGTGTAATCATTTTGTGACACATGAATAAAGGACACTAAATAAATATATATATGGAAAAAAATATAAATATATATATATATTATATTTTTTACAGTGTTAGGTAATGACAAATTTTAACCTAATATATATGATATATATATATATGACTATATATGATGACTATAATGATAATGATGATTAAATTACAGCCTGCAAATTGATAGCCCCATTATCTAGTTTAAGTAGTATTGCAAGTAATCAGTATTTTATTACCAAATACATTTCGACAATAACCTCTTCTGTCCTACTTGCAATCTCTCTCTCAGGAGGTTATTCAACTACAGTATTAGACAATGACACTTACACCTCTACAACTCAAGGCAAGGCCTGTCACGGCCCGCGCGCTCTGAAGGACTTTACCCCCTGGGAATCCATTAACATCCAAAGAAAACAGTTGAGTGTGGGTTAACGGGGGCTCCTGGAGGACGTGACGACTTGGCTTGGCGTGACGGCATAGGCTTGCAGGGTGACCTAGAGAGAGAGAGAGAGAGAGAGACCTCCCTCAACCAGACAATCTGGGTTCAAGCATCCGCCCTCCTGAAGTGTCTCTGAGCAAGTCAGTGAACTCCTCCTCTGCATCTGACCCCGCACTCCGACCTCTCTGCAAGCGAAAGGAGAATTTCCCTATGGGGATCAGTAAAGCATCACATTTTACATCATCTGCTCTGGTGCTGGTCCCCATCCATCTCGCACTACACATCCCCTGCTCTCCTCCTCCTTCTCCTCCTCTTCCTCTCTTCCCTCTTCCCTCCCTCCTCTTTCAGCGCTAACCAAGCAGCGAGACATCGGTGCACATCACAAGGCTCTCCCATCCTCTCTGTCATTTATTCTGTTCTCCCCTCTCTCGTCTCCCTGTCGAGAACAATCCACACACAGAGAACATTGTGTCGAGGAGGCTCCCGTCTACAACACATTGCGTGTCAGCTGAGAGAGAGAGAGAGAGAGAGAGAGGGAGAGAGAGAGAGAGAGAGAAATCCTCATTGGCACACACCCGTCAGTGTGTCAGTGTGATTTTGACTGACTGGCTGACTGACGGATTCTGGAGGAAACAAACAGGAAAGGGAGGACACAGTTTTCCCCCCTCTTGTTTTCCCCTTTTCACACCTTCTCACAGTCTTGTCTCTGAGCGTGTCAGGTCCGATGGTCTTCTGGCTGCGCTTATCCACCTCAGCATCGGATTTTTTGTAATTTCTTTCACCTTGTTTGGTTGCACCGGGGCTGATCCCAGCCATCCTGGGCCGGGCCGTGGGGGTGTTCAGCGAGCCGTAGCTGAAGTTGGCACCCGAGATGAGCGCCTTGAGACCCGGGACCGGGGCTCTCTCTCCGCCGGGGAGAGGGTCCGGGTCGTGGCGGTGGTGGTGGTGGGTTGTGGTGGTCGGGGTGGCCGTGGGTTCGGGGGGTTTGTGGAGGTCCGGGGCGGCGTGTCCGTCTTCTTGCCTCTGCAGCGGGGCCAGGATCTCCTGCGCGGAGCAGGAGCGGAGTATCATGGCTTTCCCCGTCCTGCAGAGCGAGCTGGAGATGGAGAATATCACCGACATGTGAGTCTTTCTCTCAACTGTCCGACTCACATTTAAAAAGGGAGATGTCGGTAAATTGACGTTACTCTCTCATATTTCCCCAGTATTTATCAAGGTAGCTGCCTTTCCTAATTCCTGCTAAGAAAAGGGAAAGCTTTCCCTTCTATCTTGTATGTCTGGATCTGGGCTGACTGCACGGTCCATATAGGCTGGGAAAAAACTGGAACCTGCAGATGTAGCCTGTTTAATTGTAACGAATGATAAACGATCTATGCATGTGTTTAATATTAATTCATGAATTTAACCAGTCAGTTTTAGATGTAAGTCACATTTATCCTGGGTTTGGCACAGATACACATGTGTAACCTATATTGCATAACAAACCTATTGCCAACATGGGGCTCATCATCGCTATCATTCTTTCCATATCATCGTGGAAACATTAAACAAGGAACGCAAATTAGGTTGATGTTCTGCCTAAAATTTAAAAATGGACAAAGCCCAAAGCCCATTCTGTGTGTGTGTGTGTGTGTGTGTGTTTGTGTTTGTGTGTGTGTGTGTGTGTGTGTGTGTGTGTGTGTGTGTGCGTGCGTGCGTGCGTGTGTGCGTGTCTGTACACAGAGAGAGACGCACTGAGAGTAGGGAAGACTAGACCATCTATGCCGCTGAATACAATACACCGTTGTCCAAATATTAGCACAGACACTTCCCGAGATGGCTATGAGTGTATTCAAATAAACCCCAAAGCCTAGAAAAATCAATTTTCCAGAAAAGGAGCATCTTGTCAGTTAAAATCATTTTGTCATGTATTTGACGAAGAGGACCCGCCTTTCTGGGCTACTGGGAGATAATTCAAGATGAGACAAAATCTGACTGTCAGTGCGTATTTCACACGGGAAAATGTCCCATTATTTCATAAAACGCCTTATGTATGTCCCCACATTTGGCCTAGAAATGAACTGATAAATGTCTAAGCATTTATCTTAATAATTAAAGAGGAGATAATAACCTGATTGAAATATTTGATTGCTACGATATCATCCTTGGCAAAGATAAACGACCTTGTTGATATCACTTTTGGCAGAGATAAACAATCTTGTTTATCGTCAGCCTTGGAGAAGCCTTGGAAGCTGTTTAAATGAGGCAGCAATCTGGTGAAAAGCATGCATCCACTGAGTGCTTGGCTAATGTAAATAGAAAAATTACTGATGACTGTGGGACGTTTCATTCCAAACGACCTTGCCAAAACCACGGGATAGGCTATCATGTCCCCTGTCTGTGTTAAGTGGTTAGACATCTTGTTCAAATTTTATGACATCTAGATACAAACATTGTAACTTCACAATTTGAGTGAATGGGTCATCTTATTTTGCATCTTACTTATTTTCTTGTAATCACATCTTTGTAAATTCCAAAAAGGGTGTACAGATTATATACAGCAGGCTACAGTTTACGTACTTTGATGTGTGTCTATGCCACCCGGTTTATGAATTTGTTTCAATAAGTCAAAGAACAGAGTGCAACATTATGTTTCCCTGCCATCTCTTGTGATAATGGTTGCCCTCCAGTAGTAGACTTGCAGTAGTAGTTGAGGAGGTGGGAATACTGCTAGCAGATGGCAGGCTGTGACTACACCACATTATATATTTCAATGGCAATGAGGGGTATAGATGGATGTAGTATCATCACCCCCCATCCACCACCACCACCACCACCACTAAATAAGGCGATGGTAGGCTGATCAAGGCTGGTGACTAGTTGAAACCTGGGTGTCAGTATTGCATCTTTTGTTGTTTGTCATTATAACACTTGTCGTGTAATTATTGCTCTGGGAATTTCCATTCTCTAACAGTTAGCGTGTCATTTTACTATAGTACTTACCATATGAAACTATTTACGCTTTCAAGATACAGCTATACAAAGAATGGGCTGCATGTCTTAGTGTTTCCCTATGAGTAAAACACAGAAAGATGCTGATATGTTGGATCAGGGTTTCTCTAATTAATGAAACATGCACACCATTTTTTAAAGGTTAGGTACAATCTGTTTCACAACTGGATTTTCTGACTTCCATTTATTAAAATATAATTGTTTTAAAATATATTTATAAGTATAACAGTACAAGACATCCTCAAAATGCAAGTATTACAAATTATTTGCCTCTATTGGAAATGCATTTTGAATAGAAATCTATTATCTGCATTTTTCCAATCCTCAAGTCTTTTTTTTTTACTGTAATTGATGGTTGACACTGTATACCACATGTAAAAAAAAAAGCATTCAAATGTGTGCCAAAAAAAATCAACAAGCTTTTCTCAAATCCTTTCAAGTTGCCTTTTTGGTGACTCAGGATTTCTGCAAGACACTGATGATAGATAGACATACAGTGCCCTGACTGTGCTATGACTGTTACAGCATGTTCTTTATATTGGGGAGAGCTGTTACTGCAAGGTCAGTTCACTCCAGAGCTTTCGTTTAACCCTAAAGGTACCCATACCTTTGACCACAAACCTCATCCCAAAGCCATGCTCTTTCAAAAGTACACATTGTCTTTTTCAGCTACACCCTCCTTCGTGTTCATACAGTCACACTCTTTCACACAAGGGATTTGCCCTGTACAGCAGCATCTGTCTCCTGTTGGCCACTAAGCACTATAGGGGTCAAGTGCCTTTCTCTAGTGCAGCTCAATGTTAGTTGCTGAGAAAGGGGAGAGAGCTGTGCATTTGATTTCCCTAACTGGCAAGCTTCTGGTCACAAACCTGCTGCTGCCATCTCCCCCATACACATCTGGTTCTTCAGGGCTTCTTTGATAATTCTGGAGATGATGTGGTCCAAGTATCTATGAAATGATAATGGCCACTAACCACCAACCTCGCTTTGAACACCATTTGAACTCTGATGAATCGCGAATAAAAACGTTGTGCTTCTGAGATGGTGTTATACATAAAGTACCATGTAAGGTTGCTTCCCTGGAGCCAAATATTGTGATTCCATCAACTGCTATTTACAGTTATTATGTACCGTGTCTTGTTTAAATGTTTCTGTTTATGTTTCCCTCAGTTAACAAATGAGCCTTCTGACATATGCTTGTATCTCCTGACAGCTACATTGCCAACCAGAGCAGCTTCTCCTCCATTAATGACAAAGACCTGTACCTCTACAAGAACCTCAGGAACCTGTGAGTGTCCTGACAGCTCATATAACCAGGCCCAAACCTCTGGGTCATGGTACATAGGAAACACTAAGTTATTGTAAATGCTAAAAATTAAGTTTTTTGTTTTTTTTGGTTGAAAGTAATATTATCAATCTACATTGTTTCAAAATGTTCGCTGTATATCATCGTCTTAAATCTTGATGCATGGCCATGATGCATGAGTAGCACTTTGAGGCAGCAAGGGGGGCAGTTTTGCTCTCTTCTATGACCAATAGTATTTATCATAATTATGTGGTTCTTTATAGCCCACTATATGAGACACATTGATTTATTTTGCCTTAGTTGATAATCTCCATCATTTGCTTCAAGTAATATTGTCCATCTCTGCTGCCTTAAATCATGCTGTGTTTATCTGTGTGTCCTAGAGTGCTAGTAGATATTGTGTTTTGCTATGCTTCTGTGTTCTACCCAATATCCCTTTTAGTACACATTTTTTGTACAAAGCACTTACTTACTGCAAGTTCATGCATTTTAATTGCAGTTGGACCCAGTGGGAATAAAGCTGAATGCTGGGAGAATGGGTGCTGTGCTAGAACTGTTCTGTCAAGGACAAC
Organism: Hoplostethus atlanticus; assembly: GCA_034670405.1. Classification (NCBI taxonomy): domain Eukaryota; kingdom Metazoa; phylum Chordata; class Actinopteri; order Trachichthyiformes; family Trachichthyidae; genus Hoplostethus; species Hoplostethus atlanticus. The sequence goes on along the minus strand of JAXDDX010000002.1, from coordinate 10,389,730 downwards.
TGCCTCATGCTTTTGAGAAATACTGTACACACGATTACACCCTCTACAATGTTACTATTTTGTAAGCAAAGGTCTTGAGATACCTAATGCTGTTAATCATTTTACACTGTAACTTTTAATATCTTGCCAGTAACCATTCTTTAGGTGTCACATTTTGTAAATGGTTGATATCTCATTTTGACTTGAAAAGATCAAAAGACAAGATCAATCAATCCCAGAACAATCATTAAACCAACTTCATATCACATAATGATGCCGTCCTGCAGCCTCACCTCAGCAAATCAAGGGCACAGGCTCTCTAACGGCCAGTTCTTACTGTGGGTGTTAAGTATAAAGGCACCTGACTCCTGGAAGAGCAGATTTTTGTGCATGGAGAGGGTTTCTATTGAAATATCTAATACGTTTCAAGAATGTGGCGATTGATTTATCACAATCTAGCATCGATAATATCTGATGCTGATGCCAATATTCAGCTGATCAGTCAATATTATGTGTGTCCATATACACCCTACAAGCCCTAATGCCCAGCCTATATCTTGGCCTATGTAAGTCAAACTCCAAGGAGCTGAGCCTGATCTGCAGTCTGAAGTTTTTTTCTGCTGTTGTTGACATTGTTGATATTGCCGTTGCTGATGATCATTTTATTGTTGTTGCTGATGTTGCTGATGATTTGTTTGGTATTTGTTTTGTGTCAGAACGGTGACCAACAGCAGGCTAACATATGTATCGAAGCTGGCCTTTCAAAACAACCTCAAACTACAGTACCTGTGAGTAAAAATACCTCTTGTTTTATATATTCCTTATGATACGTTCCTTGCTTTCTCTTGATGTCAGAGCTCTCCAGCTTCAGCTGTGTTACGGTGGCCATTATTCATTTGTTCGTTTTGGGAAGCATTTAGTTTAATTTAATTGAGGATAGCGTGATTAAAAACAACATATTTTTTGAATTATTTAGTATTGTTTAATGTTTATTTATTTATTGTATGATTTATTGTTTAAATTGCTTAAAACAACATTTAATACAGTATAAAAAGGAGTCATTAGGTAACATTTATAAAGGGTAACTTGAAATGCCCAATCTATGAGTAATTCTAAAGAACAAAACGTTGTTAGATGATAGATTGTTTCCTTGTGATAAAATGAATGAATTTACCTGTGACAATTTTGTGCGGATCAATGCACCACTTAAGGTTAATTGTCACAATCTTCATAGGGGGGAACTTTTAATGAAAAAATGATAAAGGCTTATTGGTTCACTAGAGATCGAGATGTGTCATCGGTTGTAATATTTTGTTGGGGTATTGCAGACATAATCTCTTTCCCTGATGTTCAATTTAATTTCCAGGAATCTGAAAGATAACAACCTGTCATCACTGTCTTGGAGGATATTCAGACACCTCAACATCTCATATCTGTGAGTTCAGTATAGCCCTATCGGTCTGTCTATCTCCACGGCTGTCTGTCTGACTGCCTGTCTCTCTGTCCCTCTGTCTGTGTGTCTTTCTTCTTTCCCTCTGTGTGTGTCTGTCAGTTATTGGACTGTCAAGCTATCAGTTTTGTGGCTCCCTCTTTTTTTCCAATTTCTCTGTTCCCCTCTCCCTTTTGTGTGTTTTTCTTACCTGAATGTGTTCCTCATTGTTCTGGACTTTTTCTCTCTCTTGCTCTCTCTCTCTGTCTCTCACACACAGTGTTTCTATGAATAAGTGCGTATTGAATGCGGTATAATACTGACTACTGTGTGTGTTTTGTGTGAAGGATCATGTCAGGGAATCCTCTGCACTGCTCCTGTGAGAATATGTGGATCAAGCTGTGGTTGGGGGAGGAAGCAGACACACAGGAGCTACGCTGCATTGAAGAGGGAGGAGGACGCAAGATGCTGTCCAAACTGACACTACCTAACTGTGGTGAGGACACACACAGAAACACACACACACATGCGCTCGCATACAGCGGTGGTAAGGAGCTGGATAAGGCATTCATAAGATGTACTGCATACCATATTGCAAAGTGCTTAAGCACCTGGAATAAAGCGGAAAAATGTTCTGTGTGTGTGTGTGTGTGTTTGTGTGTGTGTGTGTGTTTTTACATGAATTCGTGCTTGTGCATGTCTGTGATTGCGTTTATGTTTTGCGTACGTGTCTGGCACATTTGTATGTTTGCGTACGTGTATGTTAGAGTGTGTGTGTATGCATGAGTGCAGAATAGAGATATCAGGGCTTGGCTTGACTTTCTGTGAAAGAATAATGTAGTTTGGTTTGTTCTGCGTGTCAGTTACATCCATCACTGGTCCCTATTCCATTAAAAGGCCACTGGCTCTAAATGGGCTGACATTGTCTCTGTCCTGTAGGGATGTTCTCATATGATGTATAGATTAGTTACTAGACAGGACAGCGTACGTGTGTGTGACAGAAAGAGGGGAAGGGGAATAGAATAGGAGAACTGGTTGTGTAGTGTGTGTGTGTGGGGTGTGTGTTTATGTCATGGTATAGACAGGTTATGGTCATCCATATTAGCTCATAACTGAAGAAAGGTCACTGTAAAGGACATTATAGAGGCAGATAGATATTATGTTGAAAAGAAATGGTTGTGTAATGCAACAATGACAGCGAGTCTCAAAGATGCTGAGTGTAGGATTTTCACTACATGTGTATCACAATATAATAAAGTATTATAATGGCCATCTGCCCTATGCTCTATAGCACCTGAAATGAAAGCAATAAAAGGAACAGTGAGGTGACAAACTGTAACAGCAGTAGTCACATTTTGGTGAGCACTGGAAGACATTTTTCACAGATTTAATGGTGATTATGAGAAAATGCTACATTTGCAGCCTTTAAGAGGCACAGAAACAAGCCTCTCCAAATGAAGATACATAGACAAAACATTTTGTATTCCGCTAAGGAACATTTCAGAGGGCAACTCAGCAGGTGTGACAGGGTGTTCAGATATTTATAACACAAGTGAGGGTAGTATCAAGCTAACCAGAACAATGTGTTCTCCACACCATAACGTACATGTACTTGATTGTGAGAGTGTTTATCAAGCTTAAATGTAAATGACAACAGTTTTATTCCCTTCATCATATCTACCATATTAATCTTTCATAAAGCTCTCTATTTTTAACTCTCTTATTTTAACAAACAGTATCAGATTACAGCTTGACTCGTCCATGAAAATTTGAGCCTGACCTGACCTGAAACCGGGCCTGAGAGGTATAGCTCTGTGTGAGCTCAAATATGACTAAAATTGACATTCATTTTTCAATAATAATGGTCGTTTTCAACCTTATTTCACAATTTGAGCACAACCCAAGCAAGGAAGTGAGAAATTCAGGCTGGTCCATCCCACGGGGAGTGAGTCCAGTCAGATCCAGTTTTGTCCTGTCAGGTTTGAACATAAATGTCAAGCTCTATGTCTGATTTAATTTCCAAACACAACATCTAACTGAAACAGTGGTAATTTAAGAGAAGGTTTATAGGCCTCAATTGAACCCCTCCACAGAACGCCATGCAGATTGAATTCTTTGTTGATGACAGAACAACAGCGAAACATGATTCCTGAATGCAGTTTGTCTGTTATGTTTTGAGACACTATTCAAGAAGATTAAATATGCTTATGCCCATAACTGATATGGCCAAAAATAGTTCAGTGCAGACGGGACACAGAGGACGCTAACACTATGTTAGCTAGCAGGAAGCTAACAATGTCATTGATAACTCCTATTGATCTGTCCGCTCTGCCTCCCCTCCATTAGCGGCGGTTATTTTTGGCATTACCACAGTTACAGCAGGGCCCCTGGAGAGGTTGGCAGGGGACCCCTGGCAGAGTGACATATGAAGAGGGCATGTGGGGAGGCGTGCCAAATGACGCCCCAGGGCTAACCGTGATAGACCAGAAGACCTCTCAATCTGGCCAAACTGCTGGCCTTTTGCTCTGTCTGTCGTTTTGTCTTTTTTATTCTAATTCTTGCTGTCTTTCGCCACTCCCCTTCTCTGGCCTTCTTTCTTTTATTCTGTATCTTTATTTGCACTTCTTCTTTAGCACTCATTTTCTGTCTGTCTGTCTAACTGCCTGTCTGTTTGTTTGTTTGACTCTCCCTCTGTCTGTCTGCCCATCTCTGAGTGACATATGAGGAGGGCACAAAGGAGAGGAAGTGCCAAACGATGCCCTAGGGCGAACACTGATCTCTCAGGCCACCCGCATGCCTCTCTCGCTCTCTCTCCCTCTCTGTCTCTGTGTGTGTGTGTGTGTGTGTGTATGGGTGAGCGAGTGGCGGCCTGTACGGGCATGTGTGTGTGAATGTGCAGTATTTTTGGGTATGAGGGTCATTTTTATTTTTTGGAGCAAACTGTGGCAATATGTTTCATTAAAGAACATCAAAAGTCTATCTGCCTGTCTGTCTGTCTGTCTGTCTGCCTGCCTGCCTGCCTGCCTCTCTCTCTCGCTCTCGCTCTCTCTCTCTCTCTCTTTGTGGCTGTTTACTACTTGTACTCCACTCTGAAAGACTGCAGTATATGGACTTTTCAAACTGCCGACCCATACCAAACTTTACTAAAATATGTTGGCCTGATTTTACTGCAGTTCCCATGCTTGTGCAATATGTCATTCAGCACCGCTGAGGTTAATACAGCATCATAATAGAGCATGCACTCTTAGTTATTTGTTAATATGACGGATATGGTAAACAACGCACACCAAAAGGTTTAAAATGTTCACATTTTGAATCTTGAATTTTCGCTTAGCTCCATGATCCCTGCAGCAATCTGGTAGTTGTTCCACCCGGCCATGACTCCTGGAATGACCTTCCCACTCCAGTCAGTACAGCAGACTCCCTGTCCTCTGTGTTGGCTGAAAACACACCTCTTCAAGTCAAGTCTTCAAGCCTTTCTCCTCTTCTTTCTCTAATATGCTCTTGTCTTGAAAAAACAAAAAACCTTTTTACCTCGCCACTCTACGCTTTCCCAACACTTCTCTGTTATACGTGATCATTCTAGGTTCTTGTACTCCATACTATTATTTGCTTGCAAAGTGGGTGAAGAAAGAAAGAATTTAAGCTTATTCCACCGTCACACTCATTGCAAGTTTCTCTGAAACCAGCTGTGGCCTTTTTCCATGTGGTGTGAAAATGACAGCTCCAGATATTGCTGGATAGATTGCCAGACCTCTGCTGGTCACATCGCAATGCTGGCCTACACTCATGTCATCTGTCTGTCTGTCTTTCTGCTGTCTTTCTGTTTATCTGACTGTCTTTCATGCTTTCTTGCCCCTTTTCATCCTTTCTATTTCTGTTTTTTTTCTTTCTCCAAGTTTCTGTTTTTTTTCTTTCTCCAAGTTCTGTCTCTTTGGCTTTGTCTATGTTTATGTCTATGCAACTGTCTGTTTTGTCTGCCACCCCCCCCCCCCCCCCCCCCCGTCTCTGCTCTTACAACTACATATGTGAGACATAGATGCATAGACACAGTAATTGACTGGCTCTTCAATAAACCAATCAAAGAGGCCAGATGGCTCCCTTCCCTGTGGGCGAAGTGGTATTCACATGTGTGAATTTCCCACATCCAGACAGAGAGGGAGACCAATAGACTCAGTTAGAAATTAATTACATAATAAGATGACAGTAATCTGGTTACTCTGTGACAGTTACTTTAAAAATTACAGGACAAAAATAGATGATTGACTTTTTGGATTACTCAGAAATATGTCTGAAAGGCATTTAGATTGTGAGGTTTTAGATGTTAACACAACTTTACACATCTTGAAATAATCGTTGATACAGAATGCATTATGAATCCATTTTCGAAGCAAAGTAACTGCAAATTATTGCAAATTATGTGGCAGAATTTGAGTATTGCACTGTATAACCTCACTGGCTACAATTTTAAGCAGGAAATCAATAATCTGTAACAGATTGTAGACTTAAAAGAAACCTTCTCAGCCCTGCTCAGCCTTCAGCCACTGACACAAAGGAAACTGTCTTCTCTCTGTCTCGCCTCTCTCTCTCTCTCTCTCTCTCTCTCTCTCTCTCTCGCCTTTGTCTCGCCTCTCTCTCTTGCTCTGTTCTTCAATCAGAATGTAACATATTGACAGTCTCCCTGCTTTCACTATGCCTGATCAACAGAGCAGTATACATTTGTTCATATAGGTTTTATTTGGTGAAGTTTTCATTTTTATTAATCCTGTTCAGACAGCTGCTCAAAAGTATCTGTTGAAAGAAACAGAGAGACAGGTTCGTGAAAAAAGTATATTAAGAGCAGGTGGGGCTTATTTCAGACACCACAATACAACTCTCAGAGCAACATTTTAAAAATAATTTTCTATTATATTATTCTATTTTTGCTCTAATATTGCAAGTAAATGTGTGATGTGTGAACTTATTTCTCCTGTGCAAAAAAAACACATTTTTATGGAAATAGGTTTACCCTCTGAAGACACAGCTGGTATTTGATTCATGTTCCTAGTTGGCTGCAGGTGCACTGTTGCCTGGCTACATAGTAGTGAAACCTTTTCATGTAATCACTCATGTAATCCCAATGTTGTTGATCAACTAATTCTATAAATTCATTTATTGCATTCATATCAGTTCTTTGAGTGGGGATTCCAGTGTGTGTGTGTGTGTGTGTGTGTGTGTGTGTGTGTAATGTGATCTACAGATGGCTGTAGTGGCAGTAGAGTGCTGATTTACTGAGAGCCTGTTAAGATATGTGGTTCTGATATGGCAGCTGGCCTGCCATCAATGAAATGACTAGTTTTTACTACGTCTTGGGGTGATTGAGTGGGTTGTCGTAGTGATAAGTGGGTTGCCCTAGCGATAAGCATTCCGGCAATGGACAGAAGAGGTGGAAGAGGGGGAGAGAAGGGGAGAGGAGAGGGTTCGATAAGGAATCTGTCCATCTCTCCTCTCCTCTCCTCTCCTCTCCTCTCCTCTCCTCTCCTCTACCCTCCTTTCTTCACCAAGGATGTTATTGGACGGGGACAAAAGGGGGGCAAGACTCTGATTGAGTCTGATTGGTCATGCTCAGGTCACCTCTTGGTCAGCACTGCACACACCCGCGTGCGTACACACACACACACACACACACACACACACACACACACCAGTGTGTTTGCTTTGACAGAAACTTCAGACTGTGTCCAATCAATTTAGTACTTGGGCTACTGAAGACATGCACTAGTAATCAGTGTAACCATCACTGTGTTTGAACTCTGTCTCTTTGTCTGATTGTCTGATTGGGGGGGGGGCGTGCTTAAATGAAAGAGAGAGAGAGAGAGAGAGAGAGAGAGAGAGAGAGAGAGAGAGAGAGAGAGAGAGAGACTTTCTTTGTGTGTGGGTGTGGGAGTGTGTGCGCGTGCACTTCCACTCTTATTGTTTAGGTTATTACGTGCCCTGTGTTTCAATTAAACTTGACAAGAGCTGACTATGGGGCCTAAATCTGTTCCCCTCCATCCCTCCTTTTTGCCCCCCAACCCCCCACCCCACCCCCAACACACACATACACATGCATGCACACGCACACACACACACACACGCACACACACACACACACACGCACACAAACACACATGCACACATCCATTCCTCTCCCCACTTGTAGTGGTTCCCATGGCAACACTGAGCCCATCCAAGGTGACAGTGAAGGAAGGGGTGGATGTGGCGCTGACCTGTAACACCTCTGGAGTGCCCTCACCTGAACTGATTTGGCGCATGAGCCCCTTGGTCACCAACTATGAGGTAAGGTCTCTCTCCCTCTCTCTCTCTCTCTCTCTCTCTCTCTCTCTCTCACACACACACACACACACACACACAGAAACAGATCTACAGAAACATCTCAAATCATCTTTAGCTATGTACTAAATTGTTGTCATGTGCCGTTGTCATGGCAATCTCAATACATCACCATTATAAAACAACATTTCGTGAAGGAATATGAAGTATTTTTTTGCAAAAATGTGTTGCGATGACAAGATAGGCAGCAGCTTTACGTCTTTGAGTTCAGGAAAAATAAATCTTCTCTACAACCTTACGCTGACAGATACTTACAAACTGGGTGTGTTTATTCATCCAGATCCTGACATCAGGCCAGGTGTCAATGCTGCGTCTGTCCAACCTCTCATCGCTGGACCACAACAGCAAGATCGCCTGCGCTGCTGAGAACGTGGTAGGAGAGAAGGAGTCTTCAGTGCTGCTGGATATACTTTGTAAGTTTAGTCCGTAGATCCACAACACAAAGTTGATGGCACTAGTCTTCATAGTATTTTTTTAAAGAGGGAGAGAGAGGGAGGCGGGGCAATATCTGTTTTGGGTTAGTTTTACAATATGGGTTTGGTTATACAAGTTTGTACATGTTTGAATGTTTTTGCAGTTATATATGTACATTTATTAAGGTGTTATGGCATTACCTCACCGGCAACAGAATAGATCTAAGAATTGTTCAGTATGTTTTATTGAACTGATCAAGTTTTTTTTTTTGTACAGCTGAGTGTTCCATTGATATCTGTTGTGTTAGCAGATCCAACCATTGTGGGATGTTGAGCTTTTTTCTATTTTTCCAGTTAAGTAGTGTTGTTTTCTTGGCGATAGTTAGGGCCACAAGTAGAGGTATTGTGATTTGTGTTGAACATGTGTTGAGTATATCCAGATCACCGAGTATCCATATGGAAGGGGATGATGGTATTTTATATCTAAGGAGTAGTGATAGTGTCGTGGTTACCTTTTCCAAAAAATGTTGTATCGGTGGACAGAGCCATGGAGGTAGTCGTCAGTTGTGTTGAGTGTACAATGAGTGCATATGTCTGATCCAGTAAATCCCATTATGTGCATCTTGTGATGTGTGCAATCTTTTTTCTTTCCATTTAGTGCCTACTAAAGGTGATTTATTTATAGTGAAGTCTGGGTTGTGCCAGATGGGGGTTTGTGCGCTAGGTGACATTGTAATTTTACTTTATTTTGTTGACTTTCCACCAAGCTGTCAGAGTCGCCGCAATTGCAATATTCTTGTAACAGTTGTGTTTTTTGATAGATTCACTGAGAAAGGGTAGATCTGTGATCGATATGTCTTGGCATTCGGTTTGTACGATATCAAGCCATGGGTGGTGGTGATGGGTTGCATGGATCATGGATTATTATATTATTATATAATAATGTTATTATGAATATTTTTTACCCTCCCTTTTCTCTCTCTGTCTTACAAACTACCCTGTTACTTTCCTTTGTCCCTTTTTTTTGTTTTGTTTCGTCTAAGTAAGTCAATATTATTTGTTGTCACTTTAGTATCTGTTATTATGTCCATATTGTCTGTCCCTGTATGCACTAATTGGTGAATTAAAAAAATAAATTAATAATAATAAGGCAACAATTTGTAGAAGTAGTTTAACAATATTGCTTCCAGCAGGGGTAGAGATTTAAAAATGAATCAATGTAGATAAAGTGTTTCTCTCCTCTTTAGGTCAGTACTTTTGCATGATTCACTAATCTTACTTCTACATTGCTCTTTTTTAATATCCCACCCTCTATTCTTTCCTCTACACCCAGTTCCTCCCAACATCACTAAACTGAGTGATGCAATCCCAGACCACCATTGGTGCATCCCCTTCAGCATGTCAGGTAAGAGGATGTCAGTTTTGGTCTGCACACCAGCAAAACGACCAGCTAATACTCACCAGAGACTTTAGTATTTTGTAGCCTTTCAATTTGATGTGTTATGCTTTATTTTTGTCAAGTTTCGTGTGATTTTAAATTAATATACTCAAGTAATAAACTAAAACACCATATGCCTGTAAAGTAATGTGTAGGATATATCGTCATTGGCGTATTGTCCCTTTATGATACTTTGCTTGGTCCTAGTATGAAATATTTTCCAAATGTGGCACAGAGTGATATCTGACATTTACAGCAATGACTAAACAAACAAACAAGCAGATAAGTAAAAAAAAACAGGAAAATGATGGGAAGGATGGATGTTTTTACAGGATGTATATTTTTATTGTTCATATTGTAATTTGCCCCCAAACGTTTCCAGGAAACCCGATGCCCGAGCTACAGTGGTTGCTGAACGGTGAGGTTGTGTTAGAGGGGAAATACATCATGACCTTGATCCATGACGTCACGGAGAGAGAGTACCATGGCTGCCTGCAGCTGGACAGCCCCACACACCTGAACAATGGGAAGTACACGCTGCTGGCGACCAACAAATTCGGACAAGACCGCAAGGCCGTGGTGGCTCACTTCATGCACGAACCCTGGGAAGAAGGTGAGAAGTAAAACTGTGCAACTTATTTGAAACATTTTGTCAACTTTAATCTCAACAATCATTGTTCTCCTAATATGCAGGCACTGTGACAGATCCTCTATATTACGGTGAGTAAAATGGATATTAACAACAGTTGACTATATCAAATGTTATAATTTATGATATAATCTGGCAGAACAGCACTGGAAATTTAATTAGGAAGTTAAAATTGAACTAACGGTTTGAGTATGTTTAGATTGATGTTTGCTTCTGTTTCACATCTCATCCCGCTCCTCCTCAATATCACATTGGTAAATTACATTTTAGAAATCATGTTCAGAAATTGCATAGGAGCAACAAAGGGATTTTCATTTGGAAGTAAAAATTCAGGTTTTGAGTATTTCAGAGTCTAATTTGTCTATGTTTTCCCTCTCTCAACTACTCTTCCTCCTCTACTCCTCATTTCTCCAGACCCAACCACAGGTACTGCCATGCCTCTTCTGTTCAACCACTGCAAGTCACAAACATCGTAGTTACAGTAACAAAGTGCTTAATTTGTAGACTGAAATGTAGACTATACCAGTTCAACCTGTATCAATTCAGTTTTAAATAAAATCAGTGGATCAGTGGATAAACTGTGCAAATGAAGGGGTCAATAAAGAAATCATCATTTATTAAGCTGGGAATTAACAAGGATGCATTCTCCCTTATTGGCCTGTCACTTTTTGTGAGTGCCCCGTCTTTTTCACTTTTTGTCTATTCCTCGTTCTCTCTCTCTCTCTCTCTCTCTCTCTCTCTCTCTCTCTCTCACTCACTCCATCTCTCGCCTGTGTCAACAGATGGTCCCCCTCTAGACCCACCTGAGGACAGAGTTGCTGTAAGTCAAGACTGTTTTCCTCTGTCTGGTTTTTGACTGTTTACTCCGATGTTTTTCCAGTTATTTGTGTTGGTTTTCTAGAAACAATAGCTTGTGTCCTTCCTGACACCTGAGCTGCATCATTTATTTATATAAGAAATAAACTAGCCCAACACAATTCAATTCTCAGGTACAGCACTGCTTTAGGAAAACTGCCTCTCTTGGACAGGGATACACGCACCCTGTGTGTGTCTGTGTCTATGCTCATGCTATTCTCTTCAGTGTAGTTGGTTGGTAACGTTGCTCTGTCATTGTGCAGGTGTACGTGGTGGTGGGCATTGCCGCTGTAGCCTTCACTGGCTTCCTCCTCATGCTGGTTATTCTGAAGTTTGGAGGAAATTCCAAGTTTGGCATCAAAGGTAAGACTCTTTGGCTACAGTGGTGGCAGGTTCCCCAGAGCATACTCTGGGGGAGCGACAGTGCAGCAAGCATGTAAAAGATGATGGCAACATCTGTTTGCTGTTTGTGGCTGCCGCTAGTATACATACAAGAGATTGTTTTTTGGTAAATAAAAGTGTAACATGGATGGTTTCATGGACACACATTAAGTGAATTTTGAAATTAAATCAGTTTTTCAGATACTTTCTTTCTTGCAATAGTTATTTCCCCCACTCTTTTACTATTTAAATAAAGGTCAAAAAATGATTAACCTGGGGCAGTAAAGTATGAATAAAACATATGTCTGCATCCAGGCAGGCTGACGATGAGGGTTGGGCCTAGCTTTGAGTTAACATGGGACCAGCACTCTAAAATGCTAGTTCAATTTGTCTCACGCTTTAGTTTTGAGCCGCCGCCTTGATTGTCAAATAAAATCTGCTTGGCTGGTCCCAGCGCTGCTCCCACGGTTGCACAACTTCCTTGTCAAGGAAATTTGATTTGTTTTGTCGCTGTGGCACCGACATCACTCAGTACATCAGCCAGCATGTATCCATGAAGCCATCCCAGTGAGGTGGAAACATTCAGCTGCTATTGATGGTGGCCGACAGGGTCTCAGGTGCTGCTGGTGAATAACATGCATGTTGACTAAACTGATCTCTTTTGGTGTTTGTCATATTGATGTGATACTACAGTGGTAGCCCCCCCCACCCCCCCCACACACACACACAAACCCACTCACTCCATCAACCCCACCCAACATTAATCCTGCATTATTGCAACATTTTCCCAAACAGTAGGAACAAAGTGTGCCTTCTACGACGGCTACATCTGTAACTAATCTATTTTCTCCTTTAGTACTTATTGACTCACTAGAACTGATTATGTGGCCTTACAGCTTAAGGCTCACTTAATGCTTGACTGATATTTTCTCATTCTTTGTGAACTAATGATATCTACTGAACAACACTATATTCTAGTGTATGCTGTGTATATGGTTATGTTGTTGGCCAGCATGGACAGCAAAAGGACTGCAAGCAGACAGTTCATGTTTTGTTCTCTTTGTCTGTCATCATCTCATTCGGTCACATTTTTTTGTTTGTTTTTTGTAATATTGATTCTTGACGTTGACTTGTTTGAGCTATGTGTGGCAAAATACATAAGCTGGAAGTAGGAACATGCATACAGTTCAGTTCAAAAACTGAAAAAGTATTGTATGTATTCATAATCGTAAAAATCCAATATTTCAAGACTCTTAGTACTCACTAAATGTGTGTTACTCAGTGTGTTTGTGATTCTAACTCAGGCTGTTGAAATGTGGTATTTTGGCAGTGATTGATTTATGGCCCTCCAGAGAGGTAGGGTGCAAGAGAGATGTAGCAGCTAGTGTGTGTGTGTGTGTGTGTTTGGTCTGTATGTGCAAGCATGAGAGTGAGGTGGATGAGGTTTCACTATAGGTGTTGATCCCTCTCATGACTCTCAGCAACTATATATATATATATGTGTGTGTGTGTGTGTGTGTGTGTGTGTGTGTGTGTTGTGTTCCCATGGTTTCTGGGACGTCTCAGCATTTTTGCATGTGTGCTCACATTTGTTTGTGTGTGTTTGTTTGAGTAGGAGATTGGCTCACATTGCAGCATTGCCCTTATGATTGTTCACCTTGAGTCCTCACTCTCTTTCTCTCTCCATTACCTCCAGCCCTGCAGCATGTTGACACTGGTGTGAGTGTGTGTGTGTGTGTGTGTGTGTGTGTGTGCGAGAGAGAGAGAGAGAGAGAGAGAGAGAGAGAGAGAGAGAGAGAGAGAGAGAGAGATGCTTTTATAGTCATGCATTTATATATAATAACAATAGAGTCAGAGGGAGAGTAGGAGACCTGTGACTAATCCACAGCAATATGACTGCAACAGTATTGTCCACATAACTGCTGTTTGTTAGCCACCTTGCCCTTCCCATTTCCTATACTGGAGCAACCAAACTTGATTTCAACAAAAGACAGTTAAACAAATAGAATGTAAAGAAAGGAGCTTTTTAAGTACACATTCATTAAAGTCTCAATACTTACGTCACACTTCATACTTGTCACAAACCGTTGCAAACGGTTAACACATGGCACGAGTCGCAGCACGCTGAGGCACCAGGATGCAGCACATGGTCTCACCTGTCTCCTCTTTCCTCTTACTGACACCTGTCATTTCTCTGTCTGCTTGTCCGTCTTCCTCTCTTTGCATCTTTCTGGTGCCATATCAAACTCTCTCCTTCTTTCTCTCTCTCTTTCTGACACACACACACACACACACACACACACACACACACACACACACACACACACACATATACACACACGGCAAGATATCCTAAGTGACAGTCAAACAAGAACATGGAAAATGATCTAAAAAAAACAACAGTTTTGTAATGGTTACGTGGTTTTCTAAAACAACAATCAATCAATAGACACATGCACTGCATGCATGGACGCACATGCAGTCAGTGTTGATGACTGCGTGGTGTGGATGAACTTGTGATCAGGAGGTGTGAAGAGAGCATGTCAGGCCTTGTACTGAACTGACCAGGCCTGATCAGCTTCTGCTGCGCATGGGAGGACACAACCTGTGTCTTGACTCTGGGTGACTCTCTCCGCCTCTTTCTGATCGTCTAGTAAAAAGCTGTAGACGGCGTACATTATTTATATTGGCTGTATTACCCTGCACTTCTCTCATCAATAACACATGGGCTTCAGTTAGTACTGCAGGTTACTTCTTCTCACCATCTCCTCACTGCTTCTTGACAATGGCAGTGTGTGTGTGTGTGTGTGTGTGTGTGTGTGTGTGTGTGTGTGTGTGTGTGTGTGCGTATGCACTCAAAGCACCTGTAGGGAGGGACGCTTCATATGTCTGAGTTTTGATGGGGGAACTAGACGGAAATGTCAAGATAGAACAAAGTGAGTGATTGAAAGTGAAACAGTAAATGTGAAGTGGAGGGAGGGAGAGACAGACCGAGAGAGAGTGAATGCAAAAATTGACATTTGACAGAGTGGAAGAGTGAGCAAAAGAGAGAGAGAGAGAGAGAGACAGAGAGACAGAGAGAGAGATGGACAGAGAGAGAGAGACAGAGAGAGAGATAGACAGAGAGACAGAGAGAGAGATGGACAGAGAGAGAGACAGAGAGAGAGATAGACAGAGAGACAGAGAGAGAGACAGAGAGAGATGGACAGAGAGAGAGAGAGATGGACAGAGAGAGAGAGGGAGAGTGATAGACAGAGAGAGGGAGAGTGATAGACAGAGAGAGTGATAGATAGTGGAGAGCACAAGAAAGAGACACAAATGAGAGAGAAGTGTGAGAGACGAGCAAGCCTAGAGGAGTGAAAGATGGAGAAAGACAGAGAAAAACAACAAATGAGAGAAATAGCTAGAGAAAGATACCAGGAGGGAGAAAGAGTGCAAGATAAAAACAAAACAAGGCAAAGAGAAAGACAAGAGAAAGAGACAGAAAGAGATGGGGGGGAGAAAGTCCTCTCTTGTATACTTATCAATGATTCATTATTAGAGCAGGTATCAGTTTTCTCCTTATTTGGTGGAGGGTCGCACATCTCTCTCTCTCTCTCTCTCTCTCTCTCTCTCTCTCTCTCTCTCTCGCTCACTCATGCACACACAGCTCGTGGATCGATCGATATGACACCCTCAAGGTCAGCAGAGATCCATTCTGGGCCCGGGGTGCTACTGAGCATGCTCAGTGTACCCTCCTCCTCCTCTTCCTCTCCCCGCAGGAAAGCATCTACTGCCTCCAGCTACTGATTCTAATTCCAGAGTTTGGACTAACACTACTCACTAACAAAACTTTGGTACAGGAGGAAAAAAACTTTGGAGTGGAGCCATAAAGAAAGGAGGCTGAAAGAGTATATCCTCTTTGAGTTTATGCTGTCGAGGTATTGTAGTTGGAACCATTTACAGGGGCATTGTCTAACTGAACTGATCTGAGGTCAATGTGCCAAATGCCTACAGCCAGCTCACCCCAGAGCTCGGGATGCAATGCTTATGTGTGTGTGTGCCTGTGTGTCTGTGCGTGAGTGCAATGCCTTAATAAAAGCCTATTAAAAGCGCCCAAAAGCGTCCCTCACCTCTCCTCAGCCAATTGCAGACAAGGAAGCCACTTTTAAAGATCAGTGGGTCAGGAAGTTTGAGTGAATCCCAGCAGACACAGAGTAAAACTGTGTTTAAAAAAAAAATGCATTGTAACTATTGTAGGAAATGTTTCCATGGCAACAGCAATGGGTTGTTTGAGGTAAAGGACCCAAAGCTCTTAGCTGTTTGAATGACTAGCTGAATGAAGCACTACATTGAAAATGTTGATAATTGAATTACTGCACAATATAGCCATGCAAAAGCATTATGTGCCTGACAAGCTATATGCCCTTTAAAAACAAACTACTGAAGCAGGGCATTTACCTGTTTTATGTGAAAATGAGAATCTGAATGCAAAAAAATAGAATTACATTACCCAAAGGATACGTACAACACATCCTGTGTATTGAGAAATCAACATTGATTCAGGAATCAAAACCATTTCAAAAATACAATAATAAAGGGTGCAAGGATCAAATCAACAGCACCAGACAGTATTATTGATGTATCATCAATAATAGAGAGGTAGTAGGTATAGAGATAAGTGCCATGCAGGATAAGAGGATAACTTTGTGTTTCATGGCAAAAAGGCAGTGTTTTAAGGAAAGTAGATCCGGGTATATAACTTTTCATTTTGTGTCCCGGATGATATTTTTCAAACAGAAACTTTTGTCTGTTTGCAGACTTTGGTGTTGAGAGCTGGGGGAAAAGCCTGAATGCCTTTAGGCAGATCCTCAGGGCAGCTATTGTTTGAGGTGCTCTGAAAATGGAAAATGTTCTTCCAAAGTGAAATATCGCCTCAAGATTTTATCTGTGCACGTGCCTGACTGCAGCTATTCTTTTTGTACACATTAGGCTTTTTAAGTTACTGTTTTTACTGCTTTTCCAGATAGATATCTTGTATCCTGTTTCTGGTGTTGTGCTTATCGTGTGCAGGACAAATTTGAAAGGGTTTAATTTGGTAGTTTCAAACAGACTGTCTCAAAACATCAATGTATATTGTAAACCCCCAGCTGTGAAGTGAAGTTTGTAAGCCCCAGCTGCTGTTGGTTAAGTTGTTTCACTGTCTTCTTCCAGAGGACATATGTCTTTTTTTAGACTGCACATTTGTGGAAAGTTGTTCTTCTGGCATCACAGCAAATTTAAACTGTCTATCACAATTTTGCCAATTGAGCCATCTTTTAACATTACTTGACTAGTGCCATAAGGTGGCTGGGGACTGGGCAACCTTGGTAATCCAGGGACTCACTGGTGTGAATGTGCCACACAGTGTCACCCACAGTACAGCAAAACAAGCAAAACTCTCTTCTAGTAGTTCCAGGTCATTGTAATGCCAGGTGCAGCAGCTCCTGCACCCTATTTTCTCTACTTTTTCTATTTTTATTGGCACCAAACTGTGCTAATGCACCATCTCTTCCTTACATTGCTTATTTTATATTCTATTTGTGTGCTTGTATTCTATTCTTTTTTCCCTGCTGAATCCTAATACTGTGCTGCTCCACCACTGGTTATATGGCTCTTTTAATCCAGATGGGTGCACATGTCGGCAGTGGCATAAAACACCAGATGTCGATCTGGTCGGGATTCAAATTACCCCAGGAAGTCAGAGTTAACTCAAAATACAGGTAATAACAGCTGTACTTAAAATTCCCACGATCCTGAGGTAAAAATTACTAATCACCAGACCTCCCCTTGTAATACTAATGCTGTCCAGGGAGGACTATAGAAACAAAGCCAAACCATTTATAATGTATAGTGTGCAAAATATCACCATTTTCTAGGCAACAATATGAAAAATCATTCAGGTTTTCAGAACTATGTCCTGAATATTACTGAATGTATTTCCTTTTTTTTGAGTGCTGGGCATTTGAAAGCACCCAGGTGTGAAGTCAGAAAGAGAGGGCCAACAATGGCTCTAATAGACTCTTTTGAAAAAGGGAAAACCCGGTGATCATTGGAGTCGAAGAACTTCAACATATTGGCCTACGGTTGGTCTCCCTCTTCCCATCTCTGTTTGTCAGGGAGTCTGTTCTCTAACAGTATAGCACTACATCATTTGCTTGTGTTGTATTGGTCAGTCTAACCTTAAAAACATTCAGAGCTGGACAAAAGATTCTGTAACCAGGCAAGAGACGAGTGGGAGAACTAGTGAGGGTGGGAGCTAGGGGTTGAGGTAAGATGCACCAGACAGGAGGTTATGTATTAGATTTGGGCAGGACACAGATGACATTTTAATGCAAAACAGTTGAGGTTTTACACAATTTTGTTTGTACTTATTTTACCATCAGAAATACTGTGGCGTTTTAAATTCTATTACTCTCCATATCAAAAGTACAGCACTTTGAGTGTTCAGCATGACCTCATTTGAGTTTCCCGTCGATGCCCCCATGCATTTCAGAGAACATTAAATGGGTTTTGAATGGGATACATGGGAATCAGTTTAGAGCACATAATGTACTATCTACATTTTTTAAGAAAAGAAAAAAGATGTTAAAGATATCAAGCTCTTGGATGCGAGGTTCTCTGGAGGGAGCAGCAATTTATTAATGGAAAAATATTTTTTTCCCCATGTTATATTCAGACGTCTCTTTGGCCTGCGCAGTTTATAGACCAGATGAGACAGAATGGTTACATGTCATGTAACCACTACACAAATATCAACAAAATTTGCCACAAAATCAACATTTGATTGTATTAGTATTTTGTAAAAGGTGTCAGTATGGTTTTTCATCAAGGCAATGTTGTCCTGACGTTCTCTTGGCAGCACATCATTGGTGCCAGTGTTGTTACTAAATTCAGTCAGCAGCCACCATACCAAGAAAATGGTTTCGTCTGCTAGAGGAAATATGGAAAAAAAAATCAATTTTCACAGAAACACAAACAAGTGTTTTGCCAATGTTTACATGTAGGCCAGTGGCTTTATCATAATAAAGTTTCCGTCTAACAACAACAAAAAAATTACTCTCATCAGATTCCTTTTTATTATATTTATTTTATTCCCCATTGAGCATTTTGGCATCTTTAATGGTTGGAAGACTTCAGAGACAAAAAAAAAAAACAGCAGCTCTCCACGTACGTGGGATGTAAAATGTATAATGTGTATAAATGTACATGCATACTGTACATTTACAGATGTCAGCGTTTTTTTTCTCTTAGACAGTGCGTAGTTAGAGGTCCTCTTGGCAGCACAGCAGATATCACTGCTGCCAGACAGTGTGTACTTGTGTCAATGTGTCTTTTCCCTGGCAGTACAGTAAATGTCTGTATGATATGGTCTATGTTAATGAGGTTTTAGCTATCGATCAACACTGTATCCTGCTGGAGAGAGAGAGAGAGAGAGAGAGAGAGAGAGAGGCAGTCCTGAGCAATTGAGAATGGCACTATAACAGATAGAGGTTTATTGATGGATCAATTGATTGTTTGCCCGGCCAGACTGAGCCAAGATGATGCCTCTGTCTTTTTCTTGGCCCAGCCTTCCCATCACTGCCTAATGCTAAGGTCAGCAACTCTGTGGAGTGTGTGTGTGTGTGTGTGTGTGTGTGTGTGTGTGAAAGAGAGAGACAGAGAGAGAGAGTGTGTGTGAAGGTGAGAGAGAGAAAAAGAGGTAGTTTGTGTGTGTAAGAGAGAGAGAGCAATGCATATGCACATGTGCATACATTTATGTATGTGCCACAAACTGATTTTCAACACGACCGAGTCTCCTTTATAACGTAGTATATGTGTGGGAAGCTTCAGAGAAACATCAGTCCAGTCACATTCATCACACTGCTTATCCCTGGACTGGTGCCAGGCCTGAGGATTTTGCTGAGCAGTCCCTGGGTTGCTTAGCTGACATCAGACAAAAATACTCACAGTGCAACCCCTTTGGAGCAAGCTGTAGTATGAAACTGACGTGCACCGAAAAGGAAATGCATTTTATAGGAACATGCTGAGGTGCATGGTGTGTAGAATACAATCGAAATAATAATAAAAAAGCATGTGTTTGGGTATCCTACTTGGAGTCATCATAAATGGTTAAGAAAAATGAAAGAAGACGGCACATTCAAAGTAGGGAATCACTATCAAGTGTAGTATCACGCAAGCATGTCGCCACTGTCGGGTGAAAACCTCATATCTCCTAAATATCCACATTAGTAAACATCAATAGTGAGATGAATCATTTCCCCAAAATGGCAAATGAGCGGAAGGAGACTGATCCATCGTCCATCTCCGATTTCACTGGGGGGAACCACAACAAAACGAGGGGAAAAAAAGAGAGACTGTTGGGTTGTGCTGAAAAGTGGTGAGCAAGTCATTCTTAAGTGCTGAGATTTTTGTTTTACAGTTTTGAGGTGAATTTTGTGGAAATGAGAATGCTATTCAGTGCTGGTGCACCACGAGACCCCCTTATGCATGGGAGCATGTGGCTTTGATGAATTATCTGTAGTTGTGTATGTAGAGAAGTGTATGTAGAGTTGTGTTAAAAGTTATCTATAAAATATTGTGTAGTTGTGGTGTGTTTGTGTGTGTGTGTGTGTGAGAGAGAGCGAGAGTGAGAGAGAGAGAGAGAGAAAATGTGTGTCTGTGTGCGTGCATGTATAGTTGTCAGAAGGTCTGCAGTGTGACATGGTTGACTTCCGTTGCCCACTGCATGCCTGTTGCCATGGCAACCCACGTCATTGCCAACCTGCGCTGCTCCAAAACTGAATCATTATCACTAGCTGAGTCTGGGAGAGAGTGAATCACTATCATCAAACACACACACACACACACACACACACACACACATGCACCCCACTTACATGCTCCAGCTCCAACTCAACTTCAGTCATCCACAGATTTAAAGCCAACACCTGGGACAGTCAGTAGTCAAGACTGAGATGGAAACAGACAAAAGACTCCAAATCTGCTCCAGTTCATTATCGCAGTATGAACAACTCTTGCCCCACTTACTGGCTCTGAATCACTTGATGCAGAACATTTTTCACTCCTCAGTGAGGTTTTCATACAGGGACTGAAGATGTTTGGCACCAAAGCATGACTTTGACATGAATTTTTATAGCTGATAAACACTTGCTTAAATTTGTCATTTTGGAAACATTAAAGTAAAACAGTATTTTTAGTTAAAATGGTTTATGAAAGCTGCAAGTTATTTTCAAAATGTACTGAAGTAAAAGTAACATTTCTGACTTCAAACAATACTCCAAAAAGTAAAGTACACAAAAAAGCTACTCAATTACAGTAAGGAGAGTTAATGTAATTCATTACTTTGACCCCTGCCTATTAGAAAAACCTAGAAAAATTCTCCCTAATTTTTGAGATGGATAATCTACTGTATTAGCCTACAGTATTTTTATTTTTACAGTATTATTATTACATTGCAGACATTATTTTCTAGTCCAAAGCCATCCGTTTCTCCTAAAAATCATTTGTGGAATCTGATGTAAATCTTTTTGCAGTTCAGAATTTGGGCCCTGACCCAGTTTCTGAAACATCACTGCTGAAGATAAGAGACTGTTGTTTTTGGCTTTGCTAACTCTCATGAACCATCACATGGAAACCTCCTTCGATACCAATGAACCACTCCTATGATACATTTTATTGTTAACTTTCACCACACATTCAAATTCAAAGTATTTAGCTAAATCATCGAAGTACTGTTGTTGGGTCTCCATGTGACAAGAAGAGCAAATATTTTTTTATTTTTTTATTTCATGAGTCCTAGAGTGAGAAACTTAAGAAACCTCTTCCGTAAAGATGAACAACATGGTGGTTATTGTCTTTAGCTGGGCTTGCATTCTGTGCTGCCAAGTAACAATAAACCTAGTGGTAGTGAGTTTGTTGTTTTTGACTTGGTCCATTTTAATCCACCCACACTCACTACCACTGCAAATCGCCATATTTCTCTCTCAATTTCCACAAAAAAAGCAATGGCAAACCCAGCTTAAGGAGAAAAGCGGGTTGTTGTTTTTGGCTTCCTGCACCCTATCCTCTATCATAAAGTGTCAGCTGCCGGAATGGTTTTCTCCTTTACATTTCCATCCTGACAGACGTCTCAGCAGTCACTTTGCTGCTGTTGTTGGCTGGCCTGACTGTAAGTATTTCAACTGTGCAGGCTTCTTAATTACACATTCCTCTCCCTCATGCCTGCAGCAGCAGTGTGGGTATTGTTTTTGGACATAACAAGCATGTTTGCATTAATTATTGTCTGATTAGACAATTTTTTTGCATTCCCATTTTCTGGATTAAGCCCCTTGTTATTAAGCCCCTTTGCTCATTAACAACTTTCAATTTCTATAAACAAAGTGAGATACTAATAAAGATTGAGTATGACCACCAATCCAAACCCTCCAACCAGTGGGGTTCCCAGTGGCATTCATTTTTATAGGCGCCACTTTGACAAGAGTAAGTTATTGCAGAAGTTGCACAAAATTGTCCAGTCCAGTTTTTAGGTTATTTTTTCCTATATCCATAATTTCTGTCATATTTTGGTCATCCCCCCCCACACACACACACACAGAAAATTGGATTATGTATTATTGTCCTTAAATTAAGTAAATCGTCATTTGTCATCTTGCCTACCACACTTTTTTTTTTTTCATAGCCTGCAGTTCATTGTTCAATCTCTAAAATATTGAGGATCCAGTCTTTAAAAGTGATATCATTTTGCTAACCAAGGACTTAAATAACCTTCAATCTGCTTTAAAATTTCTGTCAATTGTTTTGTATGAGGAGGTGTCTTTTTTCCCAATGACTGATATGTATTCATCTTGTTTGATATGTATCCAAGTGGGGATGAAGCTATTGTTTTTGGCTGCCTTCTCCTCTATAAGTTCATTGTGTAGCAGCTTAAACGATGACATTGAATGGCAGGATCTGTAAATGTGGGTTAATTAAGATAAATGAAAACATTCTTGGGTACTGACTGGCTGACATTCACAAATCCACCAACCATCACGCTCCAAACATTCCAGTCCCTCTAAAAACATTGACTTCCGACAATCAGCCAAGAATTAGAGATCAGGGCTGTTGTGTTTGGGTGGCGTATCGTTCATCATAAAATGTCAAAGAATACTGTCACTCTAGAGCGGTTTATTGAGACCACTGTAAACATATTCAGAGCTTTTGTTGTATTAATGCTACAGGATTTGTAAACAATTCTTTATTGGGAGCTGAAGCAGAAGTTAACCAAGACTGCCCAGTGGTTTAACTAGTGGCTAGGTGGCTAGCGTGATTTTCCATAGACATGGAGGATATGTCTTATATCAACTAAACAAAGCAATAGGGGCACATAGGGGAAACATAGGGGGGGGGAAAAGTGCAGTCCTAATGTTTAGAATTAACTCAAGGGTGCTGCTACATTAAATTACACAGAAAACACTGCTGTGATACACCTGGACCTTGACTCTTGATGTTTTGCGAGACATGACTCACTCCCCTCCCTTAACAGTCCTCTCACACACAAACCCTCGCCACAGGTTTTGGTGGCCTTTCTCATTTCCTGTCACATGTTTGGAATGCATTGTCCTCTTCACTCAAACCTTAACGCTGCATCCAGCAGAGAGGCCTGTTTCTTTTGGCAGGCTCAACCTCTGTCATAAAGAGACACGTGATGTAACGATATCTACAAAATCCTCTAACACAGATAAGGCTATTGTATGTGGCTGGCACAGACTCCATGCTCTGACACTGTGTGTGTGTGTGTGTGTGTGTGTGTGTGCATACATGTGACAGATGAAGGAGCAAGGAGACATGTTAAACAGCTCATTGTGTTATTTGGCATCAGGTTAGTAATGTAAGTGTCTCCATTGATTGGAGCGCAGTGGGAAGGTGGGGGGATAAAGTCAAGTAAAGTCAAGTTCATTCGGCCGTAGGATCGATTGCTTCATTTTTTCGCTCTGTGGTAAAAGGTCACTTCACCTCGACTGTGCGAGAAACTGTTTTCTTTAACAAATAACAATTTAGCCGGAAAGCTTTTTATACTGATAAAACACTGTAACCTTTATCAAATCTAGGAAATAAATTACATTGTTACATACAGTTTGTTTTACATACAGCAATTTTAGAAGAGCCCACACACCCACACATTTCATCTCTTCATGAGGAGAGAAGGTGGAGTGGGGTCCCATAGCCACAGAGGCTAAGGTATCATTTCTTTAAAAGCTATCTGTATCATTTAGTATCTATCTCTCTACTTCATAACTTCTAATTTACTAAACCTCTGTGTTCTAATACTAGTTTTTGAGCCGAGATAATTCATAACACACTCAATAACTATACTAAGGGTGGATAAACAATACAAGGCTCTTAAAATGTGAACGATTCAGTTGAAGTTGGTATAAAACCCCACAAAACAATGTTTCCTCAACGATCCCAACCCTCTAATATGGCATATACTTAACTAGCTAAGTATTTGGAAGAAGCCTTGTACTCTTTGTCCACCCTGAGACATAAAAACAACTATTCTGACTTAGTAAATACTAAGTCGCAATATCTTCTGTGTTACTGACATTACCAGCAACCAAGACCGGAAGGCCCACTAGATGCTATTTAGAGGGAGCTCAGCTATTATAGTGTTGTTTATGATAACAATGTATGAAATCATCATCGTTATTGTTATTATTATTGTTGTTGTTCTTTTTGTTGTTTACAGTTTTGTTGTTTCTTTTGTGTCTTACGGTGTTTTTTGTTGTCGTTGATGTTGTTTGTGTTTTCCTTCAGGCTTTGTGATGTTTCAGATCGTCCCAGTGGAGGTGGTCTCACGCTAAAGGAGACGGACACACAAGAGAGAAAGAGAGTGTGTGTGTGTGTGTGTGTGTGTGTGTGTGTGAGAGAGAGAGAGAGAGAGAGAGAGAGAGAGAGAGTGAGAGAGTGAGTGGGGAAATAAATCGGGGGCACCCACACATGTACCAACATCTAAAACAACTATGAACTGCAGGGGGAACAGAAGGGGTCAGGCAGCAGGGGGTTAGACCAGGATGCTCACACACACACATGCACACACACACACACACACACACACACACACACACACACACACACACACACACAAAGTCATCAGGTGAATGGTGTCCATTATCAAGCTCTAAAGGTAGAAGGCCTAGGTAGACCACCAGAATATAACAGCCTGACCAACCAATCAGAGAGAGCCTTCAGAGACACATAAAAGCCTCCCATTGGATGAATTATTCAGAACAGAAGGATAGAGACGGCCATTAACCTATATCTTCCCTGAGTACACACTACACACACACACACACACACACACACACACAGAGATACTGCTCCAGATTTACGCACCTTGGCTACTGACTTTTGTACAAACCACTCAAGCCCCTGCTCTCTATTTAGAACACTACTGACTTTGTAAACAGAGTCTTGTTGAAATTTAGACCATCTTCCATGTTTAGACCCCCTATCGCTCTCTATAACCATACCAGATCCAGAACCAAGCATTCGGACAATCAACCAGCTCCAGCACTGGCAGTTTCAGGAACTTTTGAAGGCTATTACATTGCGTAACCAAGGCTCCTTCCTGGACAACCAAAAACATTTGTGACAGTGTCTCCTGTTTGTGCTTGCCTGCCTCTTTGTTGGCAAGCACAAACAGGAGACACTGTCACAAATGTTTTTGGTTGTCCAGAGTAAGTAGTGATAGTAACATGATAAGCTGTTCAGAAGAACTGGCATGCAATTTAGAGAAAGATCACTTCACTTGCCATTGCATTAATCTTGTGTACAACTAATGCTAACAGGAGACCACAAAAAACAACAATGATCAATTGGGTAGGTTTCTAAAAATCATTTTAAACTGTTTTAATACGAGAAGTAACAGAGGATACTACCCGACTCTATTTTAGTGACACTGCACTCTGAAATTGCTTGGTCCCCATCAAATGAGTTTTGCAGGTATTCGCCTCACCTGTCAAAACATCCAGCACAACCGCCATGAAAAAGATAGATTCCTTTTCTTTTCCCTTCCCTGCCACCACCTTTAGTCAGCAAATGTGTGGCTACAGTGCAACATGGCATCTGGCTTGTCACTGACTCATTAGGTAACATGCACCTCGTCAGTAACTCATCATTCATGTGATGATCTTTTATCATGGAGACAGATTTGAGAACAAGGGATGCAGTGCTGCATGTTATTGCCATGCAGTTTGTAGCACTGTGTATGGTATAAACATATGTCCCCCCTAACACACGCACACACACACACACACACACATCACATATTGAAGTCTATGTGTTAAATTTAACATTGGATCTCTCCCATCCATGACACGCTACCTCTTTGACAGACAGATACAAACACACGTACAGCACATGCATACACAACCACTAACGTGCATCTGTCAATAATAGTGCACATGCTTAACAAAACTGTGACAGTTCAAGATAAAGAAACATAAAAACAAACATTCATATATGGAGCATCTTAAATCTTGAGCCTCATTGGACATTAAAAAAGACAAATTAATGCACACTCCTTTTACGATAACGCTCACACACCAACACATACATTTTTAGAGCTGCGTAACGATAAGATATAATGCTGCACATCCCAGCGTCTGTAACATTATGGAAACAGATAAATGCTTAAAGCCACATGTGCAAACGTAAATAAATGATTTTATGCACATGTAAATGCCTAAGTGCACATTTTAGTACCTATATGTGCACGTATCAGGTCAGGATGCGTGTGCTCTCATTCACACACACACACACACACACGCGCGCAGCAGGCAGCATTGGTTGCGATGGAGGTCAGGGTAGATGTATGGGGAATAATTGATTAAGAGGGTTACAGGGTCAAAACACAGACACTTTCTCTGGTTTATGATTTTTGCAGTATAACACAGTATAATACAGTGGAGCCTTGTTTATCCAAACCCCAGACGGCTAAACCGGTCAGCAAATTCAATCTGAGTCCTTCAGAAGAACCAACCATGGTGACTTTTCAGATGGCTGATGTTTTTCAAATTTCATTATCTAAAGAGTGCACTTTTGTGTCTCTGCATCCATATTAAAGAAAGTAGAGGCTGTGCACTTTCACTGATGTATATCATTCACATTCCAAGTAATATTAATATACTGTATGGCCAATACAGTATGTTAGGCTGTATGAAAAACGTTCAAAATAGATTGTATATGGTTTTTTTTTCATCTGAAGGCTTCATTTCTTTTTGTGAAGTGTGTTGTCTTGCAGTGTTGGGTCAAGACCCAAAGTATGATATAGTATGTTTACTATACCAAAACCATGTTAGTATGGTTTTTGCTTGGAAAACTATAGGTTGTGCTCCCATTGCATCGTCAAGTCCCTGCAGTGTGAGATCGGTTGAAAAAGATAATTTGTTGCTGGGACCAACAAGGAAAATGTGATTTGATGAACCATATATTTGCACATCAAGATAAAACCACTTATGAAAAAGAAAAGAAAAATATAAACTATGAACCCCTTGGGCAGTTAGAAAAAGAAAAAAGGGAAACAAAACAAGCTGACAAATGCATGAATGTGAATTTGATATGTGTGTGTGCGTGTATGTTTGTGTTCAAAGAGTGAAGGAAAGAATGTGTGTGTTGTATTACTGAAGGAAAAACTTGAAGCCGTTCATCAGACAGGCTCTATGTCTATATTTGTTGAGAGATGTGTTGAATGTAACTATTCCACAGTTCAGATCCTGCTTTTCCGGTGTCGTAAGTGTGAACTTGTGAGTTCCATTGAAACTAAGCTTCCCCAGGGATTCTGGATGATTTATGCATTCATAAATAAAAATATGTGTTTGATATGTATTTATGTTGCGGGCAGACAGAAGTGTGGACCTGAATGTTCAGTCCAGCTACTGAAAGTGGTAACCCACAGTATGGATTTTGAGGAAATTGGTAGTTCATGAGGAAGTTTTGCAGTATGGGAGGTATGGAGAGTTATAAGACATGAAACTGTTAGGACAAACAGAAAGCTGATTTTTGGACGCTGCTTGTTATCATTGCCCTGTTGAATATCTCCATTATCTCAACTATAAATAGTGTCACGAAAATAATTCTGAAGCTCGAGAAAACTGTTCTGTATCTGTGTCCGTATTTGGTCTTATATTTCCCTGTATTTCAACAACATTTCAGCCTTCTCATGGTTTGGATAATCAAGACTCCACTGTACAATTAAATATAATAAAGCGCAACGCAGTTAGGAAGATATGAGTCGTTTTCATAGAAAACCTTACTGTTCCTACTGTAAGGCAGCATGGCAAGCTTTCCTTAGGTTTAAACGTTTTTGCACATATTTGTTCATATTTTATGTTTGACCGTTGTAAATGACATACTTTAGATGCTTTGAAAATGTTGTGGAGCTGTATGAGCTAGAGATTGAGATATTCTAACACTGGGAAATAACACAGAGTCTAACAAGTTTTGAACTGGAAGTGAATGTTCTTTTATGTTTTATCCTTGTTTTATTTGCCCTTAAATGCTTATTTTTATGTCCTTTGTACATTCAGATATGCAATATTATTGTTTTATAACTAAACTATTCAATACCAAGTGCCTGTTTTTTGTGTGGTTGTGATAGACATACATTACATTTCATTTGATACTTTCCCTAATAGAAGAACAATTCCTAAAGCCTCACTCTGCAACTTAAAGAAACAATACATCTTAAGTAATTCCACATGAAAGCCTTCATACCTCTCCACTGCCAGGATACAAAACTCAAGTATTATCTTGTTATAGGTCATATCATACACAGCATATAGGCAAAGCTCAGCAAGAAAATTACCTACAGGCTTTGTTTTGGTTTTACTAGGGGTTGTTGGCTATGATACTCTTCCATGAATTGTGTATTGTGGCTTCAAAGCTATGTTCAAGAGGCTGTTCTGTATAAATGTTTGAAAGGCTCATTTGAAAAAAAGATATTACTTCATTCTTCAGAAGAAAGGGGGGGGGGGGGTATTTTCAATAAAAATGGTGTCCCTCATGTGTAAATGTGTTTTTTTCATCGAAAAGTATGAGCGCTTTTAGACGTGTGTGTGTGTGTGTGTGTGTGTGTGTGTGTCAGTGCATATTGCTTTATGAGTGTTCCTTTATTTTTCTGTACAAAAAGGCTCAGTCAGACACAATAAAGGAAACCTAACATATCTGTGGCCACTCCTTGTCTTTGAAATGAAGGCCATGTCCAGATCATTCTTACTGTCCTTCATTTCTTCTTTAAATCATTCTTTCTTTCAGAGTCCTCCCTTCCCTGTCTCCTCGGCTCTTTCCATCTGTGAATAGCAAACAGCAATAATGTTTTCAACTCTTCACCTTTTTCAGTACAGGACTGTGAGGATGTTTTTAACATTTAAAGAGTGGATCATTTACTGAAGGCTTAATTTCACTGGTGAGCGCCCACTGTCTCTTTAAAGGCCAATCTTCTTCCTCTTCCACTTGTTTCACACCTTTTTCACCCTAAATACTCATCTGGCTATTTGTTTTAGTATAATAGTAAGATTTATTCTAGAGAAATGAGAGTTGACAGGTTTAGGCTAAGGAAAGGGTTACTTTGGATTAGGCTAGGTTACAGATTCAATGCTTTTTTTGGTGATGCAACTTTGGTGGTGTTGGAAGGTTAGGCAGTAGGTTTGGGCTAAGATACAGGGTTCAGGTAATGTAGGTAGGGTTAAGATGTTGATCCAATTAGCAAACAACTTAGCTCAGAGTTATGGTTTGGATTATTGACAAGGCAGTTAGGGTTAGGAAATTTGCTTTAGTATAATAGTAAGGATTCACTTAGACAAATAGGATAAGTCAGGGTAGGGAAAGGGTTACTTTGTATAGGCTACCTTTGGTATTAAAGGCAAATATTCATCATCTAACTAGCGCTGCCAACTACACTCGGATTGTGTAACTGGCCAAATTCACACTCCTACCCATGTCCAAACTGTCATCTCTACATGTGCACACTGTGCAATGCTAAGTCTGTTTTCTCATCTTGCCTCCATTGGTTTGCAGATAAGGGACAATTAGATGCCGCAATGCAAGTTTAAACAGCAGCTTTGCACCACAATGAATGTTATATGATGTCTCTACTGTTTGAACATGTTATTATTTGGGTACTTTATTATGATTGAAGCATTAATTCTCCACACTGAGCTGACACTTGGTGGTCATTTTCCTGTTGTGATGGCCCAGCACTGTTGGATTAATATAAGGGGGGACACTCGCACTGTTATCTCCTCACTCTCTTAGTCCTTTCTCCCCCCTCTTTCTTTTCCCCGTCTCTGACCACCTCAGCATATTTTAAGTAGAAGGAGCCGGTCCCCTCGTGTGTCATATGAGAAGCTGAATGTGGGTGGACTATTAAAAATAGAGATCAGACTGAGAAAGAAAGAAAGAAAGAAAGAAAGAAAGAAAGAAAGAAAGAATGAACGAGAGGGAAACGTAGGGAAAAACAAGAGGCAAGAGGTAAGATAGATGCATAGAGATGAGAAAGGAGATACACAAAGCGAGACAGACAGACAGACAGACACAGAGAAACAGACAGACTGAGAGAAAGAGAAAGGAGGAAAAGTCTATTTTTATCCATGGGGTGTTGGTACAGAGAATAGGAAATGTGATAGGCCTCTGCATTAGGCCAAAGAGGAGCAGGATTTGGCTTGTACAGGCACATTCATCCGGGTTCTCTGACTGCCATTTACCTAACTGCAGTGTAGAGGAAATCCTACCCATCTATCCAGTCTTCTGTTTCTCTATGCTTATTTCTACTTTAGCCCTCATTCCCCTATCCATGCCTCATCCTATTTTCCCTCACTTCTCCATTAGTTTGTCGCTTTATCCATCATCAATTTACCTTTTGGGGTTTTTCAGAGACTTTTGGGACTCAAAAATTAGAAATGTAAGCTATTTGCTATCGTACAATTCCCATGTTCGTGCAATGTAAGAATAACAGAAAAACTCTGTTTAGGCTGATAGGTTAAAAGCCTACAAAATGTATTACATGTTGATAGATGAGCCCTCACAATTGGTTACAAAATCTATTTGGATCATGAGAAAAATTGGTGGTCACCCCTGGTGAAAATATTTGAAAACCACTACCCAATCTCAAAATCTCATCAGCATATTTATCTCTTACTCTGCTCTTTTTGTCTCTCTTCATCCTTCCCTCTTTTAGCCAACCGCTCTCAGTAAATCTGCCACTCTTCTTTCCTTTCCATTTCACTTATTTTCCTTTTTTTCCTTCTCCCCATCCTCCCCTCTCTGTCTCTCTCCCCTTCATCCCCTCATCGCTCTTCCTCTGGATCGATAGATGACTTCCTGTGTTCATCAGTGTTTAGAGACCACGGGGTTCAGGTTACCAGTGCTGTGCGTGTTTTGTTTGTGTGTGTGTGCACACGCGCATGTGCATCCATCCATGTGCTTGTGTGTGCATTTAAGCCTGCGTATGTGTTTATGTGGCAGTCTTATGTGTGTGTGTGTGTGTTGTAAAGGGCCCTAAGGGGTCGGAGGGGCCGTTAGGGTCAACAGTGGCAGGATGCTCTTCAGGTCGACCTACCTATCTGTCTCCCCTCTGCCCTGCAGCCTGTGACCCTGCGTGATCGTGCCCTGCACAGTTTGCCCTCTGACTGCATAAGTGCTGAAGAGCTTGGTTAACGGGAATTAGCGGGTTTAGTCATAGTCATATTGTGTAGTGTAGTATGTAGTCATATTGTGGTGAAAGTTTCTGCATTGGCTTATGTCAAACAAAGAGTCCTGTTTCTGCTGTGGTACTTCACATTCATGTGGCAGTGTACTTTAATGAGGCATCGAACTGCGACCAATCTTGCGCCCCGGCCTCACTGAATAAAGCCAATGAAGTAATCTTGAATCATGAAATCCACTATTATCTGCTAACAACTCTTGCCACTATTCTTCCCTGGGCATAAGACAACCAAGCTGTTTTAACAGACTGACTGACAGGCGGTGATGTGCTTAAATCCCATAATAGCCTCTCTACATCCATTGCCCTGGGCAACATGCAGCAGTAAATGGCTTCAGTTTGTCTGAGGTATACCCAGAGAGCCTAAGAGAGATCAATACAGTCACTCACAGAATCATCGTTTTAACTCAGGCCCAGCGTAGGCCCTGCCATAAAACTCCAGCTCCACTCCAGATCCCGAACCCTCAGGCTCCCACAACAACAGTGGTGTAACAGCAGCAACTTAAGGACCTGACCAGGTGGATCAGCAGGCTAAGGTGTACACCATGTGCTCATAACATTGTAACATCGTGTCAGGCTCATAATCTGTGTTGTGTGTCATCCCCCCGTGCTCTCCCATCTCCCTTCTCCGTCATAATGTTCATAAAACCATCTAAAATACCTGAAGTATGCTTCAGATTTGTGTTGTTTTATAGTTGATTTGACTCCCAGTCCCCAACTGCTGATATCCCCCAGCTCATCTTCTGGACCATCTGACAAACACTGGTGGAACAAGGAGTATCAGCTACACTGCCTGCAATGCTTAAGCAAACTAGTAAAGTAAAATAAAGTAAAATACCTTTCTAGAACAGTATGGAGATCTATTTTAACACTAGAGCAATTAAGCAATTCATTTCACCACCTACATTTTATTGCACTCAAAACTCAGTACACAGTGTATCTGTCTATTTGA